>JAODAL010020920.1:0-68289 GCA_025379985.1 Phyllomedusa bahiana | reverse complement strand
TAACCTCACACGGCCAAGCCTCCTTTCTAGACACGATTGGCAATTATCTATAGAAACAGAAAAGTATCTAAAAGACAGAATAAATAATAATAATAATCTTTATTTCTATAGCGCCAACATATTCGGCAGCACTTTACAATTTAGAGGGTGAACGTACAGACATTACACATTAAAAAGTACTTACAGATGAAACACGAGGTGTCGCGAGAGCTTGGATGAGACGAAGGGTTAAGAAGTGCTTCGTTTGCAATGGTCCAGCCATGTTACATAAATAGAATGTGGTTTACATAAAAGTTGGGTGACCCTGCCACCCTGATAGTACATCTATATACAGATAAGTGCCTGTGAGTGCCCTAGTGTTGGGAGTGACAGATGTGAGTGATGGCTGGGGGGGTTTAGCAATTTGGGATCTTGGTAGGCCAGACTGAGATGATGTGTTCTAAGGGCCCTCTTAAAACTATGAGTGTTGTGAATGTGCCTGATCGCCCGCGGTAGCATGTTCCAGAGAACTGGTGCAGCATGTGTGAAATCTTTGAGACAGGCATGGGAGGTTCGGATGATTGAGGAATGGCATCTGATATCATCAGCAGAGCGGAGAGACTGGGTTAGAGATGAGGGAGGAGATGTAGGGGGTGCAGTGCTGTGCAGAGCTTTATGGGTGAGAGTTATTATAGTTTAATCGTAATTCTGGTATGGAGGGGGCAAACGTGCATGATTTGACGCAGGGTAAGGCATCAGAATAGCGGCTGGAAAGAAGACAACCCGGGCTGCTGCATTCAGTACAGTTTGGGAGAGGGGAGACTTTACAGAGAGGGAGACCGATAAGCGGGATTTGCAGTGGGGTCAAGACGAGAATGAAGAAGAGCAACAATGAGAGTTTGAGTTGTTTCCACAGTAAGAAAAGGACGGATTTTGGAGATATTCTTGAGGTGCAGATGACAGGAGCGGGCAAGGGATTGGATTTAGGGGATAAAGGACAGATCAGAATCTAGTATAACCCCAAGACAGCGGGCCTGCTGCCTAGGAGTTACGGTGGTGCCACACACTGAGACAGAAATAACGTATGGTCTGTACAGCAGTTGTATAAGAGATGAGACCTCCAGTTATTGTAGTTATTTTTTTTTTGTACATCAAATATAATGATTTTGTTTTGGTAAAAGCTTTGTTTCTTTTTCCAGATGAAGATTCCAATCATGAAGAAGAGGATAATCCGTCACAGATCGACAAACCTAGAACTGGACATGGACCGGCCAAAATGTTTCCATGTTCTGAATGTGGGAAACAGTTTAAAACAGAATCTCATCTTTCCAAGCACAAGAAAAGTCATAGAGATGAAAGAAAATTCTCATGTTCAGAATGTGAGAAATGTTTCATCAAGAAATCAGATCTTATCACACATAAGAGAAGTCACACAGGGGAGAAGATATTTTCAGGTCCTGAATGTGAAAAGAGCTTTAGTAAGAAATCACTTGTTAAGGAACATCTAAGAAGTCAGAAAGGGGAGAAGTCATTTACATGTTCAGAATGTAAGCAATGCTTTAGCACAAAATCGAGTCTGTTTAAACATGAGAAAATTCACACAGCAGAGAAGACATTTACCTGCTCTGAATGTGGGAAATGCTTTAGCCTGAAATCAAGTCTGGCTAATCATGAAAGAATTCACACAGGGGAGAAGACCTGCTCAGAATGTGGGAAATGCTAAAACTAGAAATCAAGTCTGGTTCTTCATCGGGAAAATTTAAACCACGGGGGAGAGGCCTTTTTCCCAATTTTTCAAATGGGGAAATGCTTTGGGTTTAAACCATATCTCAAAAAACACCCAGAGAATTCACCCCAAGGGGGAAGAAGGGGGGCCAAATTTTCCCTTGTTCAAATTTTAAGCAATTTTTTAGGGTGAAAGCAAGCTGGCTAAACATAAAAAATTTTTCACAGAGGGGAGAAGCCATTTTCAGTCCAAAAATGGGGGAAAAATTTTTTAAAGCCAAAAAATCAACAGATTTTTGGAACCTTCTAAAAAACCCCACACGGGAGAAAAACCATTTTCTTTGTTCAAAAGGGGGAAAAAATTTTTTTAAGCCGGAAACATATCAAAGGAAAAAGGGTAAAAATTTAAACACGGGGAGAAACTTTTCCCTGTCCAGAATGAAAAAAATTTTTTAGCCAAAACAAATCTTGTGGATCATCAAAAAAATTCACACGGGAAGAAGCCTTTTTCCCATGTAAAGAATTGGAAAAATGTTTTATTCAAAAAATCATCCTTGTGGATCATCGAGAAGTCCCCAACAGAGAGAAACCATTTCCAAAGTCCAAATGGGGTGTTTTTTTTTCCGTAAAAAATCAAATCAAAATAAACCACTACGACGCAAAACGGGAGAAAGTAAAATTTTCATTTTTCCAAATGTAAAAAAATTTTTTTATCAACAAATCATGTCTTATGGATCATGTAAGAATTCACACAGGGGAGAAGCCATTTTCCTGTTTAGAATGTGGGAAATGTTTTACCAGGAAAGCAGATCTTATGAAACATCTAAGAAATCACACAGGAGAGGGGGCCAAATTTTCATTTTCAAAAAGGGGGGAAAAGGGTTTTACAAAAAATCAAACCTTAGGGATCATGTAAGAAATCACACAGGGGAGAAGAGGCCATTTTCATGTTCAGAATGTGAGAAATGTTTTAATAGAAAATCACATCTTGTGGAACACGTAAGAAGTCACACAGGAGAGAAGCCATTTACTTGTTCACAATGTGGAAAATGTTTTATCAAGAAATGTAGTTTTGTTAAACATCAGGAAACTCACACAGAGGAGAAACCATTCTGATAGAAAATAACACAAGTGTAGAGCTCTGTTTTATAACTGGCTGACTTAGGATGTCTAACCTTCATTCTTGCAGCTGGGGTCCATTCGGACCCCACGCATATAACATTGTGTTTGATCTTCTAGCGTTTCAGGAGTTTGTTTTCTAGACCCTCTTACATCATACGTGTGGTTCAGTTTTCCAATCAGATTTTAGAAATAAATTAAAGGTTTTGGTCTGGGATCCAAAAATACCCAAAAGCTGAGTACTGTTCGCCCGTGCCTTTGTAGCTGCGTCAGACTGGCACTGCTGCTGTTTACACTCTGTAAGTAGTAAAGTTTATTATTTGAAATGTTTTTTTTAAATGCCCACATTTACTTCAGAATTCATTAATTAGAAAGCCTGTCAATAGTTGTTGATGGCATTCTCTATATCAAAATAAATTACCAAACAGATCAAAAATGGGTCCTGTTAGACCCCAGCTAGTAAACAACGTATAGTAAATATGTTGGTAGGATAAGGGTTAAGGAAACATTCCCTCCATGTATCTGCTCTCTCAGAGGTCAGCACAAAGTAGTGATAGACACGTTAATTTCAGCCTTAATGAAATTATGCTGGGGGGTGTGGCCGGAAGCCGCAGGAGATGGCTGCTTGAGAGCTGAGCTCCTGAGAAGAAGGCTGAAAAATCAGCGTTTGCCCCGCAAGTTTACACCCTAAATGGGTAAAAGAAAGACCCACCTACAGCTGAGACTCCCAGAAGGCTCCCATCGCGCCCGGCAGCAGCTACGGCACTGGACTCGTTCCTGAGGAGAGCGCAGCCGTCCGCCGCACTTCCGTCTCCTCCGGCGCCATTACCACGTGGTCCGCACCATCCCGCGGGTGCCGCAGCGGGGACTCCGGCGCAGGAAAACCTGAATACCGGCCCTTTCCTTACTCCACGCCGGCCAGGAACGAGAGCCTTCACCGCAGCGCAGGGACCGCTGGAGACTGCGGCTGACCAGCTGAGCACACAGGAGCAGCAGCAGGTACCGGGCCCTAGCTCCGGGCCTTCCCTATCTCATCGGGAGGTGCCCCTATCTTATCCCCTGCCGTCACAGCTCTCCTGCTCGTACGCGGCCATGGCAGCTTCCGGGGCTGCACAGGCCAAACACCCAAAGGCACAGCAGGCTGTACTGGCTAAACCCCAGGACTGTATATCACCCTCTGACCCCTGTCTCAGTAAGCCAGGGGGTTCAGGGGAATCTGTGAGCCGTCTCTCCCCATCCCACTCTCACACTGGGGATTCTGGCAGCGGCCCTCTGTCCTGGCAGGGCCCCCCTGCAATTCACCAGCCCCTCACAGCTGGAGCTCACCCATCCTCCGCCATGGGCTGAGCTGCTCCATCAACCCCCCACCAGGATGAGCTGAAACTTCTTTTGATGGATGTTAAAACGGCCCACAAAAAGAAATTGCAGCACTCAGACAAGATATTAAAATGATGGCCTCTAGGGTGGAGACTCTGGAAGACGATCACGACAATACTAGAAGATATATAGCCCAGATCCATCTGGCTATCTCTGCACAAATGTCTACCGTTAAAGAAATGGCGCGCCATTTAGAGGATCTTGACAACAGAGGTCGCCGAAACAATGTACGGATTCGGGGTCTCCCAGAACCCCAGGGCGACGAAAACCTGCAGGAGGTTCTGGACTCTCTTTTCTCTCAGGTGCTGGGATCTGCCTCACCCTCCACTTTCAAGCTTGATAGAGCGCACAGAGCACTGCGCCCTAAGGGCTCCTCTTCTCTTCCTAGAGACATCATCTGCTGTCTCCATGACTACACCCTGAAGGAGGTTTAATCATGGAGAAGGCGAGGGGGGTGCGCTCCCTGGACTTTAGAGGTGCCGATTCACTGTTTCCGGATCTTTCGTGATCCCCCTTGCAGAAAAGGCGGCACCTAAAACCATTTCTTTCAGATTCTTCAAGGTCAACACATCCCATACCGCTGAATTTTCCATTTGCCCTTACAGCTCGCGGGGAAAGGCGCTCCGCAAACCCTCAAGTCCTATTCGGATCTCCCAGCCTTCTGTGACACCCTTCGGATCCCCCAACCAAAGATGGATGACTGGGAACTGTCTGTCCCTCCTCCTCCCCCGCCGCCGACCTGGCAGAGGCCACCATCCCGCAAAGGACGCTCTCCAGGACATCCCCTCCCGACCCCGGGGCCCAGGCGTTCCCCGCCATCCTGAAGGGATCGTTTGCTGTCCCCCCCTTGGTTCCTGGCCCCGGGTTTAGGACTTTGTATCCATTCTTGAAGGTCTTCGGCTTCGATGGACGATCGGTCAGGTGATAGGTGGATTATTAGCAAAAATGTTTTACCCATGTTCTCTGCTGATTAGGGCATAATGTTTCTTGTAATCTTTAACGTATTTTCGATCGGCCAAGTTCTTCTAGGTAAATTGTCAGATTTTTGGGTCCGGTAGTCCTTCTTTTTCCCTTCCACTTTACGTGGCACAAAGCTTCTGGTCTATCTTGTAAGGAGGGGGGGGGGGTCCTAACGGGGTTTCTTCTTGCCGAGGACCTCATTTGGGACCTTCTTGGTGTACTCTTGGCACACCTCCTTTCCCCCACGACCGAGAGATCTCGTTCTCTGGGCACCGATCCCAAAAACTTACTTTCATTCTCTGGTTATATTTCTTGGTTATTGGCTAGAGGTTGTTTATAGTTAGCGTTTGTCTAACCTGTGTCTGCTTTCCCTCTGTTCCTCTTGTGTCTTCCCTTCCCCTCATTCCCTTGTCAATTAGGTCATTTTCGCGTGGCCGGCTTTTGACTGACTAGATTTATAGCTTGCACACTTGCTTAAAAATTTACTAATTGTCCAATATGGCCCGGTGTGTTACTCTGAATGTGAAGGGCCTTAATTCGGTCACAAAAGCGAAGACTGGCCCTGAGGGAATGTAAGGCTTTAACGGGCCGATATAGTGTTTCTGCAAGAGACGCATTTTAATGCTGAGGGGTCCTTTTGCATTTGCCAGAACTGACCCACTTCATTAGTGCTCCACCATCTAAGAAGGGGGGAGTTGCCATTTTGATCTCTAAGTTTGTCCTCTCCGGGTCCCTCCTCGCTTATGACCCAGCAGGGGTTTTATTATCCTCCAGGCCAGGGCTTTATAATAGGCCCTTGACGCTTTGTAATGGCTATTTTCCCTAACTCTGCGCAGATAGCCTTCTTAACAGAGTGTGCCAAAAACTTTCTGGAGCCCCCCTTCCCCCTATACTTCTAGGGGAGGTTTTATTTTGTTATTCTCCGAAGTTATGGATCGCTCCACAGTGGGGGGTGGGGGGCTCAGGAGCAGCCCAGGCTAGACTTTCCTCACCTTTAGGAAACTTATTAGGCTAAAGGGCCCCTATTCGACTTGTGGCGCATTAAACCACCCTAAAGAGAGGGAATTTACCTTCTACTCGCACCCCATAAAAACCCACTCCAGACTGGACTACTTTTTTGGAAATATCCCCACGCTACGGGCCCTATCAGGCTCTGAGATAGTGCTGATCACGTGGTCGGATCACGCCCCGGTCATGGTCGACATCAATTTTAGGTCCTCACCAGCCAGAGCCTGTCATTGGAGGTTAAATGAATCTCTCCTTAAAAACTCGATTCATAGGGATAATTTGCGGGACGCACTGTCTGCGTACTTCGACACCAATGTGGGATCAGTTGCTTCATTTAGCTACCCTGTGGGAGGCCCATAAAGCTGTTTTAGAGGCGAATGTATCGCGCTGGGTTCCAAACTTAAAAGGACGCTGAATCCAGAAGACTCTCCCTGCGGAACAATCTTAAAAAACCCCCCAGGGAAGAGTTCCAATACCCGTCCATCCCCACCCGAGGCGGATAGTGACAGTTAGAAATGAGTTGAAGGACCCTTGCCACTCGACAAGTCGAGAGATTACTCCTCTTTCTCCAGACGAAGGTATTTTTAATATGGCAATAAGGCCCACACTATGCTGGCGCGCCAGCTTAAAGAGAGGGCGGCTAATTCTATGCCGCAGGCTTTAAGGGGCAGAGACGGCAACCCTCTTTTACGACCCAGAGGGCCATAGCAAAATTATTCTCGGATTTTTTTCTCCAAACGTACTCCCCGTCATCGACCTTCTGGAGAATGAGGAGATGGCGAGTCGCTGTAATTCGGGACTTCCTACAGACTTGCCCCTAGCTTTGGCTCCCTCCAGAGGCCTCTGCATCCTTAATGCCCAGTGGATTCGAGGAATTATGGAAGTAATGAAGGCCCTCCCCTTGGGTAAAGCGCCGGGGCCCGGATGGCCTCCCTATTGCTATTTTAAGGTCTTCCGGAAGTCTTAGCGCCCCACATGCTGACCCTCTATAATTCCTTCTGGAAGGCCTCCCAATCCCTACATCATGTCCAAATCCACCTCACCCCTTTTTCACAAGGCGGACAAAGTCCTGCAGATAGCGCAAGTTATAGGCCCATAGCCCTCCTAAATTCGGATATAAAAAATTTTTTACTAAAATACTAGCCAACAGACTGGGAAACTGGTTGCCCCAGTGATCAACAAGGACCCGGTAGGTTTTGTCCCCTTTCGGCGGGGGGGGACCACACTCGACGGACAATCGACCTGATGGAGGTCTTGAATACCCACTCGGAACAGGCCCTCCTCCTTAGTTTGGATCTGAAAAAAGGGCCCTTTTATCGGCTGGGGTGGCCATTCCTATTTGAAAAATTGGATGTGTTTGGTTTTAATGGATCTTTCCTTCTGCCATTAAGAATCTTTATTCCTCCCCATCAGCGGCGATTAAGCTGCCTCATAATTTCCTCGCCCTCTTTTAAGATTAAGAATGGGACTTGGCAGGGATGCCCCTTTTCCCCGCTCCTTTTTGCCTATGCATTGAACCCCTTGCAGCGCCATTAGAAATCATCCTGACATTAAGGGGGTTAAGGTTAGGGGCCAAGAGTTCAAGCTCCGCTGTTTGCGGAAAGTATTCTGCTAACACTAACCGACCTACATGTTTCACTCCCCTCCCTACATGCGCTATTGGAACGGTTTGGTTCCCCCTCCCGGGTACAAAGTAAACAATACAAAAACAAAGCCCTCCCCATAAAATAACCCCCCTGATGTTCTATCCTCTCTCCAGGAGTAACTTCCCGTACAAATGGCAGGCTCAATCCCTTAAATACTTAGGTGTCCGTCTCACTGACAGGTACGAAATCCCTTTATCAGGCTAATTTCCAATCCACTGTTCAGGGAGCGAAGGCCCTCCTCCAAAAATGGCACTCGCTGCCCATTCCTTCTTCGGCAGGATCAACACAGTCAAGAGTCCATTTTACCCAAGCTCTTATACCTTTTGAAACCTTGCCTGTGGCAGTTCCTCTGAGGGATATGAAATCCTTTCAAGCGGGTGTCTCCAATTTATTTGGGCCCAGGGGAGGCATAGAGTGGCCAAGGAAAGTTCCCCATGACAGGCAGGCAGAGGGGGGGGGGTGGCAGTCCCGAATCTGACGCACTAAATTTTTGGGCCACGCATCTTCGTCGCATCCCAGCATGGACGCCCTTTAACGCTCTTACTCAAAATTTGGGTGGAGGTGGAGAAATTATGGTTTTGGGCCCCTACCCACCCTAATCCTTCCTGTGGCACTCTCGACCACTGACGAGTGGTCTGAACTTATTGGGCCCCATCAAATTCACAAACCAAATCTGGGACTCTGTAGGGACAGTTTAGCCTGGCCTCACCGGCCTCTCCTTTGGCCTCCTTTGTCTGTACCCCTCTCTTACCCACTAGGGTCCTCAGGCTACTTTGTTCGACCATGGGGTGGGGCGGGATCTTTTTTCGTTTTACGGATATAGCGGGGGCTCAGGATCGCAGGCTGAAGACTTTTGAGACTCTTCTAGAGACCATGGATTACCCCAGAGCTCTAAATTTCACTACCTCCAGGTTTTCCCACCTTCTTTTCTCCCTGTATGGGACTAGTACCCTCTCCCATCTGAAATCCCTTTGAGTCTATCTGCAAGGCGGGGGTGTCGACAAAGGGTCTTATTTCTGGAATCTATTCACTCTTAAAAAGAACTTTCTCTGGATGAACCCGTAGTTCATAACTACTGAAGAAGTGGGAGAACTATAGGTAGGCCTAATCCCCCATTCAACATGGCAAGCACATCTGGAAGGCGGCAGCTAGGTCATCAGTTTGCGTTGCCCAGAAGGGGACTTGTATAAAGTTCTCCTCTTTTGGTACCACCACGCCTGATATCCTCCACAAGTGGTTCCCCCAATCCTCTCCTAACTGTTGGAGATGTCAGGCTGCGGTGGGGACTCTTCCCCATATTTTCTGGGGACTGCCCCCGCCTTGCGGACGTTCTGGCTTCAGGTCAGGGATTTTTTTGGGGACATTCTGGGGTGGATGTTCCGCTTGACCCCTTGATATACATGCTCAATGGGCCGGTGGAGAACCTTTCTAGGGACAAAATTTGACTCATGTTGCACATCCTCACGGCAGCCAGATGCCTGATAGCAAAAAGATGGAAACAAACTCCCCCCCCGGGGCATCTGATTTGATCCATAGGGTGAAGGATGTACGCCCAATGGAACACCTGACGGCCTCCTTACACGATAAGCTAGACATCTTTGACAGGACGTGGTTCCCTTTTTGGGACATATATTGGATTGTTAACCCCCTTTGGGGTTCTATACAGAATGTCCGTTAATGACCTTAGACCCCCTCCCTTACTCCCCCTCCACCTCTCTCCCTTGTTATACCTCTCCCTTGTCTGTTTGTCTGTTTTGTCCGGGGCTTCTCTTGTTTCTTTAAATTTAATGATCTATATGTTTCTTATTCTAGATTTTGAGGATTGCAGATTTTTATGTCTCTATATTCTGATGTAGCAATAGCCTTCGAATATCTTCTATGTTATGATCAATTTTAGATCATTTTTTGTGAACTACTGCAGTAGCAATCTCTCATGGCTTTAATTGTATGTTACCTGTTTATACGAAAAATTGTAATAAACTTTCAATTGAAAAAAAAAAAAGAAATGATGCTGCCGCACACCGGAGAGGAGTACTGGTGCTCAATGGAGAGGCCGGAAGACTCCAGATCCATGGCACACCTTAAGGATAATGCTGGCAAATTGATTTTATTCTACAAACGTGGTACATATGATCGTCAGCTCTCCATATAGGAAAAATGTGTCATCCATGTGTCACCTATGTATGAAAGTGCTGTAGATCTGACAAGTCCAATGTATTCATGAGATAAGAGCTCCCCGCACCCACTCACCAGTGATTGACCTTGTTCTCCCTATAAGGCTATGTTCACACGGCTTATTTCAGAACATATTTACGTCGGATTTCCGATCGTAAATACGTTCCGAAATCAGTTGCAAATCAGTTTGAAATAAGTGTCACTAAGTGTGGCACGTATTTCGCGACGGATTTACACTCCCCATTCATTATATGGGAAATCCGGCACAATAGTTGACAGGCTAATTGTTTTTCCAGCCGTATTGCGGCCGCAAATCCGCGGCGACAATACGGCACTGAAATACGTGTCGTCTGAACGACGACACATATTTCCCATTAAAACCAATATTAAATGGCCTGCCACTTATTTCAAACTGATTTCGGAACGGATTTACGATTGTAACTACGGTGGCAAATCCGTTTCGAAATAAGCCATGGGAATGAGGCCTTACTGTGCATTGGAAGAAAGCTTCCAATCAGCAGCAGGTGGCTGGGGGATTCTGCACAGGATGAAATTGTCCAGCATCTAGCTCCAGTCTGTGGCAGGTGTGGGGGGAGAGGGGAAGGATAGAAGCCAGTTTGAAAGCAACGGTTCTTTTTGACCACATGAAGCCTCCCAAGTGCATTTAGTGCAGCAGAAGATTTCTCAGACCCCAGTAATAATCTCACTGATAGAGGCCGAGGTGGGAAGTGTGGAGATTCCTATGCTGGGCAATAACACTGCAGAATAGATCCAGATGTTTTCAATATTATATTTTCATTTTTTTATTCTATGCATGTCATTAGCATATCACATATTATTAGCATATCCCCTCTCATTAGCATGTCTATCTATCCTGTGATTTCTATCATTCCAGGGCTTATCCTTTCTGATGTTTTAATTTAAATGTTGAGTACACTCCATCAGACTCTTGCATGAAGCTGCAATGAATGACCTGTGATTTGTGCCAAATAAACACATATTCACACAAAACTGAGGTCGGCTTATCTGTCACTACAGTCAGGGAGGGCAACATGTACAGAGACAATAGATGGCACTGGAGTCACAACTCCATGCAGAGACACTGGTTAAGAAACCCAGATTTTGGCAAGTAGTTGGTGGCAATACTGATGCTACAATTATAGCTTGAACATCTGACCTATCGTTGGTGGGAGTCTGACTCTCAACATGGAATATCAACCTTTGCAGATGATACTAAACTGTGTAAAATACTCACCACAATAGAGGATCATTGTCAGGGCTAGGCGGCGCTCAGTCTGCAGGGAGCAACGTTCTGCAGCAGCTGATCAGCGACCCCACCCTGATAGACAGTCTGCGAGGGAGCTGTGTGAGTGACAGAGGTCCAGCCACTCTGGACAGGGGGCGTGTCGCACCAGCCAATGGGAGGACCCGGAGGCCGCTCCAATCAGCTGCAGGGGCGGTATCCGGGAATCACATTTAAAATCCCTGAAGGCTGAGTGCTGCACTTGCGATATTTCCTGGCTGCCTTGTATTCCTTGCTATTGCTTGTTATTTGCTCATCTGTGTGCCTGACCTCGGCTTGTTCTCCTGACCCCGGCTTGTCTTCTGATTTTGTACCTCGCTCCCGTCCGTGTTTGACCTCGGCTTGTTTACGCTTATCCCTATGGTTCTGGTTTGTGGCTTGGCGTTCCTGATTTGGTATTGACCCGAACTGTCTGACTATACTACTTCCTGCGGCCCCAGCACTCTAGTAGTGCAGGGACTGTCGCCCAGTTGACATCTGCCATCTAGGGCAGCACGTCAAGTAGTCAGGGACAGTGGGCTGGGTTCCAGTCAGGGCACACTGTACCTCCCTTGACTTGACAATAATGTTCTATTACAAAGGGATCTGGATAAGTTGGAGGCCGGGGCAGAGAAATGACAGATGAGGTTTAACACAGATAAATGCAAGGTTCTGCACATAGGGAGGAAAAATCCAATGATTACTTGTTGGAAAAAGTGACTGGAGGAAGACTTGGGAATCCTGGTGGACAGTAAATTTAATTGTAGCAGCCAGTGTCGGACAGCAGCTGCCAAGGCTAATAGGATCATGGGGTGCATTAAAAGAGGCAGAGAGGCCACGATGAGAACATCATTCTCCCAGTATACAAGTCACTGGTCAGACCACACGGGATGTTGGGGACAGTTTTTTGCACCGATGCATAGGAAAGACATTGCAGAGCTTGAACAGGTACAAAGGCAGCAACGAAAGTAATAAAAAGACTGGGTGGACTACAATACCCAGAAAGATAAGATTAGTGTTATTTAGTTTATGGAAAAGACAGCTTTGATGGGACATAATAAATATGTATAAATATATCTAAGGTCAATATTAAGGATCAGCGAATTGAATCTGACAAAGTGGAATTCGTTTCGAATTTCAGGAAAAATTAGATTCTAAACGAGGCCGAATTTCCTGGCAATTCATGGTAACGAATCTGAAATGGCCGTGAGCACATGACGTGACATGGGGCAAAGAACTATAGGAAAAAGAAACGCCCTAAATGCCATGACATGCAGCCAATCGGCAGCCAGCCAGCTTCTCTGATGTCACAGCCCTATAAATAGGCCAGTCATTTTACATTCTGCCACTTGCCACTGTGTCCCTTCTGTACACGGATCTCTCTCCAACAGCACTTGATTGCACTCTGTGCTAAATACTTCCAATTTTATAGTTACTGGGATGAAATAACTTTCAACTACACAGTGTGTGCATGTGTCATATACACACACGTTCCTGAACCAGCGTTTTTATTTTGGGATATTGTTCCTTTTCACTTATTGTGATGCACTATCTTTGAAATACAGTGTATATTTCTCACATACACACATCTCCATTACAGCGAGTTTAGTCTTTTGTGATATTGTTCTCTGTGCCAAGGAGTTTCTTTTTTCATTTATAAGGTGAAACAGCTTTGAAATACAGCTTGTGTATTTGTCATATACACACATCTACATTAAACAGAGTTTGTTTTATTGTACATTTTTGATCAAACAGTATCTCAGACAGAGAGGTGGGAGCCCTTCACATGGGAGGGGCAGTGGCACAAATGTTCCTGGAGAAGGCACAGGCCACAGAACAGTAACGGGACGTCACAGTAGGGGTCACTCAGTGAGGCCAGAACTACTGGTGTCATTTAGTGGCTGTGTGTTGACCACCAAGCCAATGGTTCTTGAATGGTTGCCCAGGTCATCCACTTCCTCCTAGATGTCATTTGACAACCCCAGCCAAGAGTCAATGAGTTCGTCTGACACAACCCTTAGTTGGCATGGCCCGGGAGCAGGTCAGGGACCCTCATCTGTCCTCAACCCACCTCTGTTCCCTCAGCCAGAGAACTACTATGTACTGTGGGCTCTGCGCCACTATACAGCGAGGACAAACTATTTGAGGAGAGTGAGCAGCTACGATGACGATGTAGCCAATCGCACTTGGGAACCGGGTGAAGCAAGAGCTTCATCATCGGGAGAAGAGGGCGGCAGTTTGTGCATCAGGCACCGGCACAGCCAGCAAGTCAGTAGTGTGGCCAGGAGTCAGCAGGGTGGCAGCTGTGCGAGGTCAGGAGCCAAACGGCCACGGGGTGGACCACCCGCTTCACAGGTTCCTTCTAGCCCAGAAAGTAGCGGCCCAGGGATTCACCGAGACAGTAGTGGTAGCAGTCGGTCAGTGCAGAGCATTGGTGGTAAAGTCACCTACTCCGCGGTGTGGCAGTTTTTTGCCAAGACACCGGAGGTGGCGAACATGGTATATGAAGAATCTGTGGGCAGAAACTGAAGCGTGGCCAGGGACCTAATATTGGCACCACGGCCCTGTGTCAACATTGCAGCATCACCATCCAGTGGCCAGGGAGAAACATACAGTCATATGAACAAGTTTGGGCACCCCTATTAATCTAAATCATTTTTAGTTCTAACACTTGCGTTGTGTGTATTTGCAACTAGGCCAATTTTCCATTTGAATATGGTAATAACTAATATTGCACATTTTGTGTTAGTAAATAACTCTTTTCATCCGGAATATTACTGTGTGCAATCACTTATTAATATATCAAATTGAAATGGCTGTTGCAAACACCCAAATATTTAGAACTAAAAATGATTAAGATTAATAGAGGTACCCAAACTTTTTCATATGACTGTATCTCAGATGTGGTGGTCCATCCTGCCTCAGTAATAGCAGCAGCACCCAGTGGCACGCATCCCATTTCAGGCAGTCAGGGCTCCACCACCTCTGCCGAAGTTAGCTGTCTGTCTTTCCCGTCATCTACCGGTCCAGATGCTCCTGCTCCTCGCCACTCATTGCACCAAGGTGATTGGTAAGAGACAGAAGTATGTGTCCAGCCATCCTGCGGCGCAGAAGCTGTTATCTCTGTTTTGGATCAACTGCTGTTTATTTTTGGCTTTAGCAATACTGATTTATTATTCACCAATTGATAGAGGAGAAGCCATAAGGCCAGTATGACATGGTCCTTTGTTTTCATCAGGATTATCTAATGATTAAGTAGCCAAAAGCAGGAGTGGATACAAAATACAAAAGACATGCAAATATTTCATTTACTTGTCATCTCTGTTTTGGATCAACTTCTGTTTCTTTTTGGCTTTAAAGTGAGGACAATTGGCTTCTACCTCACAGGGGTTTTTTGTCTTCCTCTTGATCAACACTGTATCACAAAAGGCTGAACTGGATGGATGTCTGTCTTTTTTCGGCCTTACAAAATATTTAACTATGTAACATACGGGACTGCAGGGGGCTGCAGTGACCTCTGCGCCTCCATTCACCAGGCACAGTTCTGTAATATGATAATGGTTCCAGCTCAGTCCCATTCACTTGAATAGGATGCAGCTACTTTAACCTGTTATAACAAGGACGGCCATTGCCACCTGTACAGAGCAGCACCTGGTAATGGAACGCAGACGGGTGAGGGAGCCAGACGCTGGTCTGATATGTTAAGGCCAGGCCATCACTTCTGTAGTCCCGGGCATCCTCTTTACGTAATAGCCGGAGACATATCTGCTTCCAATGGTGTAGCTGGGCCCCTACTAATGTGCTGTACTGTGTCACTCGTCCACTGCTAGTTCCTTGAAAGCTCTAATATTGGCCATTGAGTTTTTGCCCTTAAAAATTGTTCCATTGCTCAGTAAATCCCTCTGTTCTGTCCTCTTTATGTGTCGGAAGAAGATTCTGACAGGCAGCTAAACTTTTTCCCAGCAATTTATTGCCACTGGAGCAATGTCCAAACTTCAACTTCCCTTGCGTCCTTTCCAGCAGCACGATAGGTGGTTACCCTGTGAACTGGTAGGACAGGTGGAATGTTTAATGAGCATTTTAAGGTATATCAACTCCTCCTCAACTCCACCCCTTGTGTTTTTTCTGTCCTATGACAGGTGGACGTTCAGACGGTCTCCTCAAGATAAGTGTATTTTTATGTTATGCAGTTTAACTTCAGTTTTTTTGTGGGAAATAGAACAGTGTTTCCTTATTAACCCTGAATGCGATCTCTGTATAGGGCTACATGCTATGATATAAAGCTTAAGCCTATGGTTGCTGAAATTCAATTCCCATAGTGTGGTTGCTATTTGCAGGCTATGTACTAATATCTAATATGTCTGTGCAAACTGATGGTTTCTGCAGATTAATGCACATGAGCTTTTATCTTGCAGGGTATCTACTGTATATTCTTATGTCTTTGCAGAACAATAGTTTGCTGCAGTTTGCGTTTTATATACCTGTATCTTCTGGCTATGTTGAAGGAAAAGCTTGAGTTGCTCCTTCAGTCTCTCTGCTTTCTATTAGTATACACTGATTTGCACCTGCTTGGATCTCAGTGAGTCCAGCACTTCCTCGCTTTGCATGTGGTATACTTCTGCGCCACCATGTTGTTGCTGCGTTTACTGCTTATGTCTTATGTACATAATAATTCTGCATATATATGTATGTATGTGTGTTTCAGATATTTCTGTTTTGACCACAACTGCAGAGAGATCTTTTCCCTCATGAGGACATCTATCCATTGTGCTGGTATGATGTTGCACTGGTATCTCTATGGATGTAAATGTTGTATTTTGTACAATTCAGACCTCCTCTTCTGGCCTCTTCAGTAATGTGCCACAAGTTCAGCTATGGGCAATCTGTTTAACCCTAGAATGCATGACCCAGGCCTTTTAGGCCCGGTAGCTTACTTGTTTGCTATTTTCTACAAGATTATTTTAAGTTAGAATATTGAAACTCAAGTTTGTAGTTGTTGGTAATTTTCAGTTTTTTATATAGTTTTATGTGATAGGCATGTTTTTTTTTTTGTTTTTTTTTAAACCACATATTTGCATATTTTTAGGCCCATATTATGTTTATCACATACTCAGCAGTTTATATGTCACAAGTTACTATGTAATTGTGATCAGGGTTGCTGGGGAGTGGGGTGGATCATGTCTAGGTGTAGAAAGACCTGTGATAATATCATGGCCATGTGATCTTTTTGAGGGAAACTAACTCCTCCTTCCCAACGTCACAGCCATGACATCATCGATGGTCTTTCTGAGGTGGTTTTATGTACAAAGGATGACGCATTGTTTATGGAAAAAACAAAACACAGAAAAATATTTCAAAAGAGGAACTTTATGCATATATTGGACTTACACTCCTGGCAGAGCGTCAAAAAACTTGTGATGTTCCTGTCACAGAGATGTTTCTGGACCTATATTCTGATCCGTACTACAAAGCAACAATGTCATTGAATAGATATGAGGATATTCAGAGAAGTCTTTGATTTGATGATGAGCGAACTCGTCCTTCGAGGTTGGAAACGGATTGACTAGCATCTATTAGTTACATTTGGAATATTTTTATCAAGCATTGTACCATGCTCTACAATCCTAGTTATAACGTAACAGCGCATAATCAACTTGTAGTCTTCAGAGAACGTTGCAAGTTCATTCAATATATGCCTAGTAACCAACCAAGTATGGACTGAAAATATTCTGGATGTGTGATTCTGCCAATTATTATGGGAGGAATGGGCTTATCTACTGTGGAAAAGAAGTTGGCGCTCAAATGCAGAAAGATCTAGGTTCTAACACTGTAAAGACACTTGCTCCACCAATTTACAATTCTTGTAGAAACATTACAATGGACAAATACTTTACTAATGTTGAATTGGGCAATTTTTTTGCTTGAAAAAGATCTTACAGTTGTTGGTACTATGAAGCCATATCAACGAGATATTCCTCCGGTGATTAAGTAAATCCACAGTCCGTACTTTACGACAGTGTCTTTAGTTTCAGCAACAATTCAACAATGGTGCCTTAGAAAGCGAAGAAGAAAAAAATTGTTTTATTACTCAATACCATACATTATCATTCCAGTATTGACAGCAATGAAAGGAAACCTAAACCAATAATCATCCTGCACTATAAAAAAAACTCAATGAGGTTTGGACAAAATGGATGAAATGGTTGGAGAATAGGCAAGAGGCAAACAAAATGTTGGCCTTTAGTCATATTTTCAAATATACTTGATGTATCAGTCCTTAATTCCTACATTCGCTAAACATGCTAATAGGAGGGAGAAGAGACACCTATTCTTGAAGGACCTTTGCCATGAACTTATAATGCTTCACATGATGCAGTAAAGCAACATAAAATGCTTGCCAAAGCAAATTAGAGAAGCTATGAAATGGTGTGGCATATGTTTTCAGGAAATTCCAGTAGAAAAAAAACAAAAATGTTGCTTTATTTCTCCAATGAACAAAGACAGGAAAACTGAGTGTTACTGTACCATTTGTGGATAAAATGTCTGTAAAGAACATTCTTCAGAAAAGATAACTTGTAAATTGTTTGGAAGACCTATAAAATTTGAAAAGGAAAATTTGAAAAAGAAATGTGGTTGCAGGTGGTTTAAATCTTAATACCTTTGTGTATTTTTCATATCTTTCTTTGTAATTTTGAAATAAACTTGTTACATGATTAAAAGGATTCATAACCTAGAATGCATAATGGGGGGCTTTTAGGCCCGTGTACTTACTTTTTTTGATGTTTTCTGCAAACAATTATAATTACAATTTTGTGTATTTTTTCTTACTTGGAAATGTTGAAATAAACTTGTAAAAGTTATTTATTTGAGTTCCTCCATATGATTTGCACATGGGCCTAAAAGGCCCAGGTTATGTGATGGTGTAGATTTCTAACGTCATGCATACTGGGTTAAAAAAGGTACATGTACATGCAGCAGTTTCTCATCTCCTATGGATACATAAGGCTAAGCTTATTCAGGCAATCTAGATCTCTGTACTGGGTTTCCCCTGGGTGGGAAAATGCAGACTCCACCTCTAGGGCGCCTAAGGCTTTTCTGAGTGGAGGACTCCCCTACAGCTCTGGTGGAGACCCACATCTGAGGGCTCTTCCTCTCAACTCTCATGCACTGGCACCAATATAGCTCCCGTATTAGTTACAGTCATTCTGGGTTGTCCCCTGGATCGGGAGAAGATAAAAATGTATGGCTCAAGCCTTATGATAATCCAGCCGTCCACTGTACTTCAGTATGGATGAGAAAGCTGATGTGCCAATGGCTCAAACACCCTACTGAGGCGGCAGTAGGCAATTTGTTCAAAAGCACTGTACCAACAGCTCAGCTGTGGAACAATATGGACAGGGGAGCTGATGAGCCTCAAGTACACTACAGAGGTGATAAAAGCTAAGTTGTTCAAGAGCACTGTACCATCAGTAATGCTATGCTGTGGGATACTATGGATAAGAGCCATAAAAGTTATCAGGCTACATTTGTCCAGGTGGGCTCAGAAGACAATATGACGTTTTATCCAATCGAATGCAGGTGAGACCTATACGGTACTCCGTAGCATGATTTCCATTGCAGGCTTAACTACAGCTTCTTCCTGTGCGGCCATGCTATAAATCAATAGCCTGAGTAACATACTTATAACCTTATGGTTATTGGGCCATGGCTGTAGAAGAGCTCTGAAGTGGTCCTCATGAGGGTTACCAGCTTCACCAGAAGGCTACGTTAAAGTAAAAAATATATTCGGAATACCTGAATCCACGTTCACCGGGACTACGTGAATGGGTACGCTAGGGAGATATTACAGCGCAAAACAGTAGGATTGAACTAAGATAGTATTTATTACATAAAAAAACACAGAAACCACGCGTTTCGTCTGTAACAACTTCTTCAGGTTCCATATAAAAATACCGAAATGTTATCCTTTAAATAGACACAAAGAGTAGGTCTCGCCCTAATCGTTACCAATCAAGCTCACTAATCACCTGATGCTTAATATTATAAAACCATAAAAATCACATAATAATATATATCCCTCTCTTATAAAACTTATATCTATCAAAAAATTCCATCAACAATTTACACTAAAACAACATCTCTTATATGTTTATAATTTTTTCTCTTTTTTTTACCCTCTTAGCTATTTTTTTTTAACTTTGTTTTTATTATGTCTTCAGTAGTCATACAATTGAAGTGATCACAAACAAAACATGGTATCAATTGCTTCAATTTGATATTACAGTTATACAGTTTAACATTGGTATGATACTTTGACCTTCTTTTCTATTTTCCTTAACACAACATTTAAGAACAACATAATAATTCGTACATATTCTAGCATGGTTACCATAGTAACAATTGGTATTATCCAGATTGTATTAGAGTAAAATTTAAAACCACCTTAACCAAAATGTTTTTGCCAGTAGCATGTTTCCTTTTTCTCATCGATTGAGAGTCCTGTCATGGGCGACCTCCCTCTGGAAAAGGCTCTAGCATCCCTATAATTTGTGTAGTTAAGACGGTGTATTCCTGTATGTCGTGGTTTGACCCATGGCGCTCTCCTCCCCACATCCCAACACTGGCTCCTTCCCCAGCATTTGTCTTCCCAAGTACCATGAGGTCATTGCAAAACATGTTTTCACTTTCCGCCTAACTTCCTCTGGCAGTGTATTTATTATAATAATAATACTAATAATCTTTATTTATATAGCGCCAACATATTCCGCAGCACTTTACAATATAGAGGGAATAAGCACAGACAAACCAAACATTAATTTATAAAAAGCTACGACAATGAGACACGGTGTGAGGGCCCCGCTCGCAAGAGCTTACAATTTTAGGGTGTATGGGTGAAACAAAGGGTGGAAATGCTTGGTTTACAATGGTCCCAGCCATGTGACATAAATATAGGGTAGTTTACATAAATTTGGATGAACCTGCCACCCCAAAACCTAATTATATACGGGAAGGGCCCCCTGTGGGTCCCAAAAGGAGGAGGGGAAAAAATTTGTGAAAAATTTGGGGGGTTAACAATTAGGGACGGGTCGTTTGTCTAGAAGAGGGTTTTTAAAGAGCGCATTAAAACTGTGGGGGTTTGTGAGTTGCCTGTCACATGGGGAAAAATGTTCCAGAGAAAGGTGAAATACGTGAAAAAACTTGGAGCGGGATGTGGGTTTTCGGATGAGTGAGGTGTGTTTTTCTTAAGTAGCGAGGGAGAGAGCGGGTGGGTGGTAGACGGATGAGGGAGGAGTGAGGGGGTCCCCAGCGCTGTGGAGAGCTTATCTTTGAGAGTGATGAGTTTATTTTGTATTCGTATGAAAAAAGCAGAAAAAAAAAAAAATGAGAATAACAGGGTAGGGGGCATCCCAAAAGGTTATAGGGTGGAGAAAAGAAACCTGGCTGCTCATCGGACGTTGGAGAGGGGGATTTTACAGAGGGAAAAAGCCCAATAAGTAGGGAGTTCAGTAGTCGAGAGAAAATGAATAGGCAAAAAGAGATTTTGGAGTTTTTTCCCCAAGTGAAAAAGGGGAGGTTTGGGTGTTTGAGGTGCAGGTGACAGGGCGGGAAGGGATTGGTTTAAAGGGGGGAAGGTCGCAGAATTAATTAACCCCCGACAGGGGGGCCTGTCCCTAGGAGAAATGGTTTGTGCCCCATGGAGGGATTAGCGGGTAGGTCGGTTAGTAGATGGTGGGTGATAAAAGTTCCTTTTTGTGAGTTTTTATTTTAAAATAGAGGAGGACATGATGTCAGAGACAGGGGCCCCAGACAGTCCTGGTGTTTTGTAGCAGGGCGGGAGTGATTTTGGGGGAGGAAGTGTATAGTTGGGTTCTCAGCAAAAGGAGGTACTGGAAGCCAAATTACTGATGGTTTTTTAAATGGGGCTGTGTACATGAAAAGAGGAGAGGACCAAGAACGGACCCTGAGGAACCCCGACAGCAAGAGGAAGAGGAGGGGGGGTAGAACGGAAAATGAGACACTGAAGGTGCGGTCAGAGAGGTAGGAAGAGAACCAGAGAGAGCGGTGTCCTGGATACCGATGGCGCGGAGCATGTTGAGGAGGAGGTGGTGATCCACAGTGTCAAATGCTGCAGAGAGATCCAAGAGAAGCAGCAAGGAGTAGTTACCCTGAGATTTGAACTTGCCCCACAGAGAAAAGAAGTTCTTTACCCCGATTTCCTTATGCAATGTAGCTTCCACCCAGTCCATTTGCATTAAATAATTGAGTTTTTCCCAGAACAAATTAAATGACGGCTTATGGGTTGCAGCCAAACCTGTAAGATCGCCTTGCGGGCAGCTACCGCTATTATATGCAGCATTCTCCCATTACGTTTAGACACCTCTAGCACTTCCCGGTCTATAAATCCTAATATTGCCCATGAGGAGTATGGTGTAAAAGAGAGATCCGTAGTGTTTTTTGCATAATCTATCTCTTGCTCCCAATATTTTTTAATTACCGGGCATTCCCACAGGCAATGATACAGGTCGGCTGCGCGTGCTCCGCATTTAAAGCACTGATCTGTTGGGAATCTCCCCATACGATGCCCTCTCAGAGGCGTGAGGTAGGCATTATGTATTACTTTTATGAACATCTCCTGTTACCTAGCAGCAGGTAAGAATTTGTATGCATCCCGCAATGGCGCTAATATCACGGGTGGTGTCAAAGAGGCGTCCTGTAAGCGGGTGATTGATTGGCAGTCAAAGAAATAATTACAATGAAGCAGAATATATAAAAAATGAAAGCTTTAGTATATAAAATAAGGAAATAGAATGATACTTAGCTGCAGATGTTATAGATGAATAGTTCATGCACAGTGAAACGGGGAGCCCCGCTGTACCTCAAAGTACAACCCATTTCATACGATGACCACAGGGGTGCTGGGCGCATGCCATGCCCCAGCTGAAGCTAGCTCTCAATGGCAAAAGCCAGCCTTTTTATGCTAGACAGCTTCATCCTTTAATTGTCAGAATGCCCAAGCATAGTATCCCTTAAGCGTACAGTTTCTAAGCCGTATAGTCAGCATTACAAGAGACTAAAGAACATATCTTTGTCTTTCCATACATGGCAGGTATCCTTGAGTAGTTGTGTATAATGTATAATGTCAGCTCTGAGCAATACTGTGGGGGTAGGAGCTTTGAAAACTTATTACTGAAACAGAGGTTACAAAAGGTCACGAGCTATTGAACAGAAATAGAGCGATACTGACGTATACTAGGACAGCTGCCCTCACATTGAGATATAGTAAAAACTAGATACCTTGTATATCAATGAGGCATAAGACACATATCTCTATATCACATCAATAAGACACATTAATCATTTCCGTCCTATTACACGTCCCTGGTCTGCCAATTTTTTAAGCTGAATTCCGACTGATCATAGTCAACATCTTCTAGAAGATACCGATGGATAGTTGATAGGTGTGCCCTTCTTGAGTGTGGGTATAGAAGTGTGCGGTCAAAGACCGTATCCCATTCAGCTGATCCACTGTGCCTAGTCACCTTGTTGATATAGCTTACTACCTGCAGATAGTTAAAGGGGTGTTATCGTTTCATTAAATGGTCTTCAGAATAAGGGGACAGTGAAAACAAGCAACTTTGCAATTGGATGTCATTAGCAAAGCTGCCTTGTTCTCCGTGTCCTTTCTTGTGTTTTTATTTTACTGATATCCAGTGTGGGTCGGATCCCTGTGATTCCCCCTCCTTGAAATTTTCATGGCTGAGAGTCATTTACTTTCTGTCAGCCCTGGGTCGATTCACGGGCTGTACAGAATGACTCAGAGTTAGGGCCGTCGCTTTTTTTGTTTCCACACCTAGCAGAAAACAGACTGCAGAGATTGTACAATGAGAAACATGACAGTTTTTGTCCTGTGCCTAATTTCCCTGCATACACGCAGATCGGGCCCGTTCTTAGAAAGCTGTAATACATCTCCAGTTTGTGAGAGGAGATCAGTGCTCAGATTAGATTAAATGCAGCCTGTGGTATGTATAAGCTCTTATAAAAAAAGACTGATGGAAGAAAGACACGTGATATGGGGACTCAGAGGGGAGGGGGGGGGGAGTCTAGGCCAGCAGTGAAGGGGGGATGATGTCATCCAGCTGGGAGGGGAAGAAATGCCCCTGCATTCACAGAGTTGAGAAGCTCAGAGCAGTGTGAATGAGCCGAAGTAAGGAAGCGATACATCCCCTTTAAAGAAAGGAATTGAGGGCATTGAGTATTTTTGCTGCAACCCCAGCATGGAGTGTGGCTTTCTGGTGTCTGGGTGTATAAAGTGTTTTAGCTGTTGTAGACCCAACATATGCCAGACCTTGAAGATGCTATGTGGCTTCCCCACCTGGAAGTCCGGGTTAAACAATAGAAATAAGTGCGGGGAATAGTCTGGGTTTAAACGCTTAATTTGTAGAATTTTCCGCCATGCTCGCCAAATGGGCATCAGCATGTGGTTCGTTCTGTCCGTAAAGATGCTCGTGAATTGCGCCCTGTCAGCCAAGAATCGACCCAAAGCGACAAGGTTGTACAGGCGTATGTTAGGGAATCCCACACCCCCGTTGAGTTTGTGCTGGGCGTAGGTAGATGGGAAGCATGTGAAAGAGGTATAGTAAATGGGGGAACTCTACCATTTTAATAAGATTGTACCTCAATGGGAAAGATAAGGGGAGTTTGGCCCCCCTTTCTTGGTGTTGCGGTTTTTTCCAAATATACCTTATGTTTTTCCTATACAGGCATCTGGTTTTTTGGTTTTGCCTTCCCCCAAAAATATTTGTTGCCCCCTTAAACCCCAAAACCCAAATTTGTGTGTGGGGGGAAACCATGGGGGGCCCGGTGGCCCTGTAAGAGCATACCCTCCCACTTGTGGGCCCCATTGATGGTGTAGTGACAAGGCCCTTTTCCTTTAACATTCGGGTTTTGAGGTCAGGTCTTTTGGGGGTCAGCTATTTAAGGGTAGGTCATCCGCTAAACCCCGTGGACGTTATTTCCCGGGGGGGAAAGGGAAATTTCCCCCGGAAGAGGGGGAATTGGGAGTTTTTAATAAAATATCCCAAAAAGGGGTTAAATTACTGGGAGGGCTGGTTATTAAAAAGGGAGAGAGGAAAGGGAGTTGGACTCCCGGTGGTCAACAAAGGGGGGAAGAGGCCCCCGAAACCCTTTGCCCCGGGGGGCTTTAAAAAAAGGGCCCAAAGGCCCACTTTATCAAATGTTCTCGGATCTAAACTAAGGGGCAGGGGAGAAAGGTTTTGGCAGCTACCAGGTTGTGTTTTTGCTCCCCTTTGCTGTTTGACGTTTTTAGGGGAAAGGTCTATTGGGGGATAAACCCCTTTTTTTGGGGAATGTGCAGGGATTTGGGGGAAAAAATTATAAAGTTAAGGGCCGGGTTTTTTTGGTAGGTTTTATAACCCGGGGTAAGGAGGGATTTTGGGCCCAATATGGGGCCCCACAAGAAGGGTCTCTTGGGGTTTTTAACAGTAGTTGTCGGGCCCTTTAAAAGGGGGGGGTTGTATCTTTTCCCTTAAAGGGTTCTTCAAAATTTAAGGGGACGGTAAAAAAAAGGGCCTTTCCCTTGGTTGTAAATTTGCGGGGCTGTCTTTTTCCATTCTCCTTATCTTGTTTTCTGAAAACACATTTCCCCCAGTCCCGGGCGGATTCCCCCCTTTTCCCTTTTAAAAAAAGGGCCCTGAGGGGCTTACAAATTTACATTTGTCCCCCCCCCCGGTTTGATTCCCGGGAGCACGCATTCTGCCTTTTCTCACCCCGAATAAGGGGCTGGAAAACATTTAATCATTTCTGCAAAAGCCAGTCAGCGGCCCCGTAACACGCAGTGCTTTTCCCAACCCCGAAAACAGGGGAATTGGGGGTTTCGGTGCCAATTTCCCCAAAAAAGGAACGTTAGGGGGTTTCATAAAAGAAAGGGGCCCGAAAAGCAATTTAAACTTTTGCACGGGCCAAAAAGGAAACCAAAAAAAACTGCAGGGCTTCAAACAATCAAAAAAACGGGCAAAATTGTCCCCCAAAGCCAAAATCCTCCTTTTTTGTAAAAAGGAGGGGAAGGTGCTCCCTTGGAGGAGTTCATAAAAGACGGTTTAAATTTGTAAAAAAACCCCCTTTTGTGGAGGGGGAATGATCGTGCTTTGAGTTCTTTGAAGACTGTTAGACTAAATGCGGCCTTTTGGTAGGGGTAAACCGCTTTACAAAAAAGACTGCATTGGGAGAACAAACACGTGACATGTGGATGGACAGGGGGGGGGGGGGAGATGGGGGAGGGGGCATGAACGTGAAGGGGGTTGTTGTACCCCCCTTCCCAAGTTAAGAAAAAACCCGTGGGGGGGGGAAAAAAAACCACCTTGGATTGTGGGAGCTGGGGAAGCTGAGGCAAATTTGAAACACACAAACTGAAGAAGCGTTTACCCCCCTTGTTAAGGTTTAACCCTTTTTTTTTCAATTTTTAAAAAAATTTTTTTTTTTTTTATTTTTTTGAGAAAAGGGGGGTTTTTTTAATTTTTTTTTTTTTGAATTTTTTTTTTGGGAAAGGGGGGAAAATTTTGGAATTTTTTCCCGCGGAAAATCCACCGGACCCGGGGAAATTTCCCGTTCGCCACCCCGGCAAACCCCATGGCCCCTCATCCTCTTTTTATTTGGGGCCTCTAATGCATCCTCTGTTCCTCGGAAATTTTTTGGGAAAAAACCCAGGGAGCCCAAGAAAAGATGAAAACCTTCTGTGCGTCTAAGGTTCAGCCGGATTGATTTAAAAAAAGGGGTTTTTGAAAAAGGGTCTAAAAATTTCTTTTTTTTATGCCCGGGGCTTTTATGAAATCCCCCCCGTGGTGGGGGTTTTTAAATTGGCTAGGGGTTTGGGTCTCCCCGGGCCCCCAGGGTTTGGGAAAAATTTGCTAGAAGCGACCATTTCCTCTTTCCCTCTGAAAATTTTTTGCTGTACCCCTCAGGTGTGTTTTAGTTTCCCCCTTTGGCAAAAAGGGTAAAAGAAATTGTTGCGCCGCTAAAAATGGCCTGAAATTTTGTGGGGGGGGGAAAAAGGGGGGCCCAAAAGAAACATTTTTTTTTGGAGGTGGAAAAGGTTGGGGGGTGCATTTCCCTGGACTTTTTCTTTTGGGCTTTGGCCCCCATGCTTTAAAGATTTTGGGCCCTGCATGACGCTTTCGCTTTTGTGAGAGGCTTTGTCTTTTGGTGAGCTGCTTTATCTTTCGGGGAACTGCATCAATGCCCATAGAAAATTCTTGAAATTTTTTTGGGTTTTGTTTTAAATTTCAGCGGGAATCTCCACCCATGAGCCCCAGGGGGAAATGGAAACCTCCCACCTAAGAGGCGTTAGGGGACCCATGGCAGAGTGTTATCGGCGGGGGCACTCAGCCCCCTTTAAAATTGGCGTAGTAAGGGGGGAGGAGACAGCGCCAATCAATAGCAAAAAAAGATCCATGCCCCGGGGGAGTAAAAGTGTAAGCTTCGTTGGGGGTTTTAAACTGTCCCCCAAAAATGGGAGCGTAAGGGGTATGGCATGGGGAACTAGAGGGGAGTTTTTGCCGGACCCCAAGGTGGATTGGGATCTACCCAAAACGGGGGTTTGGGGAAAATGGTTTTTAAAATCACCATTAAGATGAAAATTAGAGTACAAATTGGGAAGAAGAATGGGGTAATTCACCCAAAAAAAATTATCTGTTTCCCAGTACAGGGGGCCCGGGATATTAGTGGCGGTATTTTTTGGTTTGCTATTCCCCCTTTGGGTATATAAACCCTCCCTTTCCGGGTCAGTGTTTTGTAATTATGGATGGAATTTCCCCCTTTTTTTAAAAAAAAGGCGGGCCCCCTTGGTGGGACTTAAAAAAGAAATTTGGGCCAAATACTGGGGGGGAAAAACCCAAGGTTTCTTTATGGGGAAAAAAATTTGCGTTTTGCCAGTGTGTTTTCCTGAAGGAAAAAACTTTCCTTTAAAACCGTAATGGGGGGCGGGAATTTTTTCCTTTCTTTTTTCGGGGACATTGTCCGAAAAACCAGGACACAATTTAAGCGGCGGGGGGTGGGCAGCCTACATCCCCTCCTATTTGGGGTATAAAACCCGGCCTCGCCACTGGGGGTTTTGCCTGCAAATTTCCCGTATGTTAGGGGGAAAAAAGGGGGAAGGCTTTCCGGCGAGCGCCTTAACTTTTTAATACAAAAAAAAAAAATTTGGATTCTTATTTTAAAAACGTTTTTGACCCAAAAAATGTTAACCCAAACCCCGGCTTACAAGGGGGCCAAGGGGGTGGTTCCATTTCTTTCCCTCCACTAATGTAGAGCCAAATTCAGATTCTAAAGGGGTTAAACAGCCTCCATAACAGGGAAAAAATTTAAAAACGGGCCCCCAACCTTGTTTTTAAAACCCCCGGATTAACCCCTGTGGGGGGGTGGGACTTTAAAAACAATCTGGGGGGGGGGGTCCCCCCAACCCCTAGTTCTGTTGTCGGGAAAACCGCTGTGGCCCCCAAAAAGCTAAAAAAAACCAAAAAAACCCCCTTGGCTTTATTTCAACATGAACCAAAACAATAATGAAAACCTTTGGCCTATAACTGGCCTAACTTGTCGATCCAATTGTACGTTAGAAAACATTACAAAAGACATCAGTGCAGGGAACATATCCTGCACCCCAATGTGGGAAGCCCATGTTGCCCACCGAAAATTTCTTTTTCTGCAGGGCTCGGGAGAAGGGGGGGGGGGGGAGAGAGAGAAAGAGATGAGGAAAGAGAGAGGGAGAGAGAAGAAAAAAAAAAAAAAGGGGGGGGGGTGAAGGGAGGAATACAGGAAGAAGGAGGGTTTCATCTCGCCCTCTCAGCCCCGCAGAGTCCCCCATCAAGGATACAAATTATTCAATATGCAACTCAGACTGGGTCACCCAGCAAGAAACGTCTCACTGTCTCCTCCGGACTATCGAAGAAGGAGTCTTTTCCATTCTCGACAATTTTCAGTCTGACGGGATACATTAATTGAAAACGTATTTTGTTGTCGTGAAGGTGCTTGCAGATCGAGTGAAACGCTTTACGTCTCTGTGTGACCTGCAGCGAGAAGTCTTGAAATATCAATATGCGCGTATCTCCCGCCATAAGATCTCGACGTTGCCTATAGGCTTTTAGGATTTTCTCCTGTTGTAGCTTAATAAAGCTTTTCAGATTTTAAAGGGGTTGTGCCACGATGTAATGTTGACGTGGGATCCTCCAAAATGGGTATTTAATCACTTTTCTAAATATATGTGATTAAAAAAATTGCAGCCTGAGAGAGCTACAGCCTGACTTACATGCCCCTAGTTACTTAAAAGCTTCTATTATATACAACCCGACAAGGGCTGCTGGCCGGGCTTACGCATAGCATACTTCTTATCTGATGAAAGGGAGCTGAAGAAGCTTTCAAGGCACCGGGTAGAAATATGTTGTCCTTTGTATACAGAATCCACTAGTTGTAGTGTGATTATCTGAGTAGTTCCTGCTTTATCTGATGACAGGGAACATGAAGGAGCTTTCAAGAGGCTGAAGGAGCTTTCAAGCTGCTGTGGAGAAAGGTGTTGTCTTTTGTATACAGAATCCGCTAGTTGTAGTTTGATTATTTGAGTGAACATTGCACACGATCCCTTATGCATGGCTCTGTGCTCTGACCAGCTCTCTCTCGCTCTTAGCTCAGCGTGGCTTGTTTACATTTGCTTCTTAGCAGATAAGGCACCTCCTGGTAAAACCCCTTTAATTTGGTTTTCAATCAGTTGAAAAATCAGTTGAAGTTAAAAATATTCAGGTTTATTCAATGCAAGCATTGTGAGACACACTGCATACAGCATATTACCTATACAATTTCAAATCGTGTCCCCCAATCCAAGTATTTCCTAACTTTTTATAACGTTCCTTCTTCTGCAAGAATACATGAGCCAATCGTCTTTACCTTAAAAAAAACTTATCTAATTCCTATATGTTGGTTTAAAGTTATGGGTGTTTCCATACTGAAACAAAGGAAACTTTTCCAAAGAGTAAGAGTCCAATGCATGGATGAATGGTCTATTCAGTCAAACAAGTGGTATTAATTAACTGGTGCCACAAAGTCTCGGTAAGAAAGGGGTCCTCTATATAAATTCCTTACTACTGAGGACCTTATACATACATCCTGCCCTGACTACAACATAACTTAAGTATATATATATAAAAATCATATAAATACAAAATTATAAACATTACCCTCACACTCCTTTATTGTCCAGTTATGTGTTTTACCTTGCATTTTCTTTTTTGCTTCATTAATTATTTTTTCTGAATAGAAGATGATGAATACAACAAGCAGGCACAAATTACAGATTAAAAGAGAGGGGCTATTCAGAAAAAATAATTAATGAAGCAAAAAAGAAAATGCAAGGTAAAACACAGAAGACACAATTAGAAAAAAAAAAAGAAAATTAAAACTGCTAGCAAAGCGACCTTCTCTACAATGTATAGTTTAGAATTTAAAGACATAAAAAAAAAGCTTTTTTTCAGGAATCTGAATATATTAAGACTAGACCCCATTCTAGCAGAAATCATTGAAGAAGGTGTCACAATGGTGGCCAAACGTAGTGGAACACTGGGAGACAGACTTACATCAAGCAGTTTTACCAGTAAGAGATCAACAGATACATAGTTAAATCTAAAAGGTTTTTACCAATGTGGAAAAAATAGATGTGTGATGTCAATATACACAAAAAAGAGCAACATGTGAAGGGAAAAAAATGATGATTATAATATTTGCAAAATAAAAAGTTTCATCAACTGTGATACAGATCACTTAGTGTATGCCATAGAATGTACGATCTGTGACAAACTACATGTAGGTAGCAGCATAAGAAAAATGAAAGTAAGAATACAAGAACATCTAGCTAACATATGACCTATTCAGGAGCTGTGAAACATTATGTAGAAACACACTAGGACTCTCTAGAAAGCTTCAGATGCTACGGCATACAAAAAGTTAGGGTGCATCCCCATGGCACAGGACAAATACCGGCCGCTTTCCCGGGACTGCTGCATGGGTTTTCCATAGAGCATCATTGTGCTCATTTTCGGCCGGTTTTTCAGGCGGTCTGAAAAACCTCAAACCGGCCGAAAAACCGTGCCGTGGGGACATGGCCTTAGGGATCCCGAGAATGGGAGCAGTTGGGAACATCAAGTACGCATGCGCGAAGCGCATTGGATACACACACTAGAAACTAGAATGCCGAAAGGCATGAATCACAGAAATGATTTAGCATATATCTATTAGAATTAAATGTAAACAAGGAAGGTTAAATTTTAAATCAATATACATTTGAAGATTAAATATGCAGTTTAATATAAATGAAAGAAATGACTCGTAATTTTTTTTTCAGGTTTAAATAAATTTATAATAATGCCAATCTAAAAATTTGACATATATTGAAAGATAAAATTTAAGCCAAATATAAAAGCTTGTCTGGACAACAATATTTAAAGGTTTAAACGTAAGAAATGTCACTTAAGAGTTAATGTTCAGTTTGTCTTGTTTTTAAAAAATTTAAAAGAGCTTTATTAGAAATTAAGCAGACAAATCCGGCATAAAAAGAGAGGAGACATGAAGGGTCTCCTAAAACCACGAGAGTACAATCTTAATATAAAAAAGAGGCCACCAGGCCTAAAACAGCATATTGAATATAGTGAAGCAAATATCGGTTACAAATAAAAGGAAAATTTTTTTACTATAGATAAATTAAGACGTATGCTACTAAAATTCTAATGTAGAGTTCTAGCTCCAAGAGACCTAAAAGGCAGACATACTACACAATATACAGTCTATTAACTTACGGCATAGAGGCTCAAATTAATCTTTGGGCAAAAAGGAAGGGGGGAAAAAAAAGAGAAATAAAAAGAAGAAAAGAAAAAAAAAAAAAAAAAAGAAGGGGAGGGAGAAGGGGAAGGGAAGGACATCAACCGGAGCATTACACGACGGGAAGAAGCAACCAGCTAAGGTCGCACCCCATCCCGTCGCAGAACCCCCGGGAGTGGGGGGGACCTTGGAAGGAAAGCCAAGGAGTCAATTTTCTTATGGAGCTGGGTACCTGTGTTAGATAGAGCCAGAACTCTTCCATAAGATATGTCTTAGAGACCTCAAATCCATTCCTCAATGGTAGGGGCGGCTCGAAGACGCCGTGCCTTGGATAAGGTTTTGGCATTTTAATAAAATGGGTAAAAGCAATTTTTATAAGCGGGAATGAGGAATAAACATAAATAGAAGAGCCGTTCCGGGTCTTTGGGGGTCGAGGCTGGTCACTTTTTAATGACCCCTAAATTGTTCCCAAAAATTTTTTTTGAGATCCACACTCCCCCAAATGTACCAGGTGCCCCCTTCCAGTCCCACAAACGCCCCAGGTATCGGGACAGAGGGGGAACCAATTTATGTACAAGTAGGAACCCTGTACCACCTGGAAAGGATTTTAAAAAAAAGTTCCCGTGCTCTGGAGGCTATCCTGCTTTATGGGGAAAATTTAAAAATTCGCCATTGGGCCTGTTGGGGAAACTTATGAAGTTCTTCCCAAGCTTTCGTAAGATGGGGGTGAGGGGGTTATGTTTACAAAATAATTCCCTTTTGAAAGGAAAAACTGTCGCGGAGGGGTTCCCAAGAAAAGGGACATTGCTCAAATGGGGGAAAAAGGGCTCTGAAAATGCCCAAACCTGTTTGAAGTGTTAAAAAAATGCCACAACTGGGGAAATTTAAAAAAGGGGCGAAGATAGAGGTTTATTCTGGGGGGAAAGGGTTTTAAATGGAGGATGTCGGGCCAAGAGCCAGGCAAAGGAAGGAGAGGTTTGTTTAGAAACCCAAAAAAGGGGGGGGACCCCTACCCCAAGGGGAAGGCAGGGTTATCAACTATAGGGAAACAGCGGCCCCTGCCGGTCAATTAAAATTTTGGGAGGTTTTATATAAGAGAATTGCAAACCAAAGTTTTTGGGGCCGTGAAGGAGGGTTGGGGGACCTGGCAACCCCCGATTGAGGGCCAAAAACCAAGGGGTGAAGGGGAAGAGACAAAAGGGGCAAAATTGATCGGCCAAAATGGGGCCCTCATTTTACCCCTCCCGGGGGACACCCCATGGGGCCCGGACGCGGGGATAAGCCGGGGCCCTGTAAATATCTTTTTCAATCCGGAAAAGCCAATCCCCCCCGACCGGGTTTATTTCTGTGCTTGTGTGGCGTACGCTAATCCCTTTGGGGCCCATTAAAAGGACCAAAAGAAGGTCTTTAAAATGCGGGTTGGGCATTTCTTCCAAAAAAGCATTAGGGGGGATAAATGGGAATTGGGTTAATAAGGTAAACGGGGGCAAAAACGTCATTTAAAAATGCTCACCCTTCCAAACCAGGATAATTCTCTTTTATTCCCAGCCCTTTTAGTCTGAAGGGAAAATTCCCCTTTTTAAAAGTGATCAAAAATTTTTAGGGAGAAGAGCCAGAAAAAGTCGCTTTTGGGAAATTTTTTTATACCTAGATAGGTGATACCCGATGGGGGTCAAAAAATGGGGAGGAAAATTTCAAAAATTGAGGGCATTTGCGGGGAGGGCCCAAAGTCAGTGGGCCTCGGGTTTTTGGAAAAAATTTTAATTTTTAAATTGACCCCCGGAAACCGAAGGCCTCAAATCAGACATCAGAAACCACCCCGGGGCCGTTACGTTTTAAAACCCAAGAGGTCCCCCCACAAAAAGGGGGAAACATTTTGATTTTAAAAATGCTCTCCAAAAGGAGAGTCCCCCGAGTCCGGGGGTTTGGGGCATAGTAGTCAGCAGTTTCTCCTTTAAATAGAACCCTTAAAAAAGGGGGGAAAGAGGGGGATCCCTGCCTTTTTGCCATTTTGAAAACTAAAAGGTTTGAAAGAGAGCCAAATTTAAATTTTTTAGGTTTCGCTGACGGGGAGCTATAGAGGGCCCTAAATTTTTGAAACCCAAAAAAAGGGGGCCTATTTCCCCAGGTGCCGGAGAGTAGCCCCAAAGGGAAGACCAAGAAAAACCTATTGAAAGGGCCCTTTTCCGCGTCCCCAGGGATAGGACCATTAACGGGGTTTTATGTGTCTGCGCTAGTGTATGATATCAAGGGTCTTCCCAAAGGGATTGTCGCGGGGCCCCCCCTCCCCGGAACAAAGCCCCCCTGATTTGGGTGAATCAGACTTTGGGGGGAAGTGGGTTCAGCCTTTTTGCTAGGGATTTTGGGATATAATTTTTAGATTTCCCCATTTAAAAGAGAATCGGACCCATTTTCTGCCACAGGGTGGGGGCCTTAAAAACCCGGGTTGGGGGGGGACCGGGGACATGGGTAAAGTGGAATTTGGGGTGGGAAAAGGCCCGTAGCAAAATAGAATTAAAGCATCTAGCAGTATAGGGGAGAGGGGGGTCCTGGAAAAACCTTTTTTAAAAATTTTCTAGGGAAGCCCTCCCGGGGCCCGGGGGTCTTCCCCCCCCGTAGACTTTTTAAAAACTGAGTGTCTCCCGAATTGGTTGGGAAAGGGGGGGGTCTAGCTCATTAACCAGAACTGGGACAAAAGCCAAGGGGGGAGCCAACAGGAAAAGGGGGGGATTTAAAGTTAAAATAGGTTGGAAAAAAATTGAAAGAAAGGCGATTTAAATCAGAATTGGGTTTTGAAACCCTGCCCCCCCGGGTTTTAGATTTTTTGCAGGGAATATTTAGGGGCCTTTCCCAAATTTTGGGGCCCAGGGGCCCCAGCTAAAATTCCCGGCCTTTATTTATTTTCCCTATTTTATTAGAAATTTACCCGCGGCCCGGGTTTTGGGAAATAACGGGTTTCCCCCGAGGGAAATTTAGGGACGCTTGACCTTCCAACCGTGCTTGCGAGGAATCTGCCCCAAAAACTCCCGGGGACAAGGCCTGCTTATGTTTAGTTTCAATGCCACTCTAAAAATTTATTCTAAAACGGGTTATGCAATGAAAACACAATTAATAATTTTGCTATATTTTAGCTTTTATTAGTCCAAGGATTTATCCTTATAGTATCCTTTAACAACACAGTCTTTTCTTATGCATGCATTTTTTTACTTTCGTAGATGTACAGGAGCTGCAAGTCATGCAATGCGACATGTAATAGGTATACAGCAGATGGTAAGACATTCAATTCAGCATATGTCGGGGAAATACAATTCAACCATATGTCCACTAATGTTGCTATATCGCAATTCTTTTCCCAAATATTATTCTCTCAGGCAGAACTAAAGAAACAGCATGCTATATCAAAACATATCCCGTACTATCCAAAAAAAAAGCCTTAGCTTCAATACAGCCTCGCTACTTGTGGGCTCACGTCTCGTAGCTCCTTCCCGTCTTAACTGATCCTCCCGTCTGATGTCTGAAAAGGCTAAAGCGTTTTAGCCTTCTAAAACATCAAGGGGAGGATAAACCTAAGACGGGAAGGAGCTATGAGACGTGACCCCAAAATAGCGAGGCTGAAATTAAACTAAGGCTTTTTGTTCTCCCGAGGGGATAATATTGGAAGAAAAATTCCCGGATTTTAGTGGACAAAAAAAGTGGACATATGAAAAATTTGTATTTTCACCGACATATGCTGAATTAAAATGTCTACCATTCCGTATACCTTTTTACAGGGCCCGCATCGCATAAACTTACAGTTCGGTACTCTAAAAAAGTAAAAAAATAGCATGCATATGAAAAATGTGTTTTTAAAAGGGGATACATAAGGATATCCCTTTGGGGCCCAATAAAAGCAAAATAAGCCAAAAAATAAAAATTGTTTTCCATTGCATAACCCTTCTAAAAAACTTTTAAAGGGGCTTTTAAAATAGGGCTGGACACCCTTTACGGGAGGGTTTAACCAAAACCCCAATCGATACGCGAAAATTGAATTATATGAAGTATTTTTTAGTTTCAAGACCCTCTATTTTATCGCGCGGTTTTGCAACTTAAAAGCCCTATCCTTTTTCAGTCCCCCCACCCTTTAATCGGGATTTCTCTGAAAAACACATTTTGAGCGCCTCCCATCAAAACACCTGGGGGAGGTACAAATCACGGGCGGGGTCTAACGGGAATGTTAAATTTAACCGTAAAAGGGTCCGGGGACAAAAACAGGCCCTTAAGGCAAAGTTTTCATTAGGCGCCATGACCAAGGGGGGCGCGAAAGGAAGGGAAACCGAAAGCGGCTTTAAAACGGGGGCAGGGAACGGACCAAAGTATTTTGCCTAGGGATGATGGGAAAACCCAAGGGAGAGCCCCAAATGGGAGCCCAACAAATAGTCGAAAACCACTATAGGAGGAAATGGGGAGCTGAAAAAAAGGGTGAAAACTTTATAAACCCCGGGGTTTTTTGGAGTCGCCAGGAATCGCAAATTTAAACAGATTAAAAAACCCTTCTAACCTTTTTTTATAGAGGGGAAACGGAAGAGAAAGATTTACCTATAAATTTGTCTAAATAGGGTCAAAATTAGATTAAAACCCCCTCCGAAAACACCGAAAACCTTTTGCCGGGGGAATTAGAATATCCGCCAAACCTTTGGAAAAAAAGGAAACCGGGCCCCGGTGTTAGGATCATGGGCTTAACCAAGGAAAAAAAATCCGGGCCCTTTTTAACAAAAAAAACCCAAAAAAAGATAAGGGGCCCCGCAGGATCTACCCAAACTTTCCCCCGGAAACCTAAAGTGCTAAAGACCAAAGGCAATCAAGGGCCCCCCCCCCCGGGATCTGGACTCTAAATTTAAAGGGCCCCCTTAAAAAACCAGTTTTAAAATAATTTTTTATTTTAAAAGGGGGCCCACAGCCAGATTTAAAGGGGTTTTCCTGAAGGAAAACAATCTGTGTTTTTACGTTTGTGAAAGGGTATAAACTTAGACGTTCCCCGGGGAAAATTGAGGGGCCCTTTGGGCGTTAAATGAAGCAAATGTTAGGGTAACATTAAACCCAAAGTGGGGAAATGGGAAAAGGGGGGGAAAGGAAAAAAAAAAAAAAAAAACAAAAGGGGAAAGAAGGGGGAGAAAAGGGGAAGAAAAAAACAAAAAGGATACCAATAACAGGCGAAGAAAAGGCCCCCCCCCCAAGCGGGGTTTAAAAATGCGTTAAACTATCAGTAAAATAGTCCTAGGCTTAAAAACCCCCAAAATTTGGGGACAAAACCCTATTGGTGGGGTGGGAGAAGAAAAAGTATTGAGGAGGGCTTCTCGAAACGGGGCCCTCCGACTAACGAAAAGGGGAGAAAAAGATGGGGCCCAAACCCCCAGCTCCCAAAAACCAAAAACAACATTTAGCGGGAAAAAGGAAGAGAAGGGAGGGATTAACATTTTTACATGGTAAAGGCACCTGCAAAAAAGAAAGGGAAAACATTTAAATTAACCCTTAGACCCATTTTGAACAAAATTAAGAAAAACCCTAAAAACCCAAAAGGAAAACCCCAAGCAATGTTTTTTCAGCAGGGGCCAAAAGCAAAAGTCCACTTACGGGAAAAGGGCAAAAGTACCATAAAAGTGGCCCCAAATACCAAAACAAACGGGTTAAATCAAATGTAATAAATCTATAAACCATCAGGGAATGTAAGGATCAGAAAGCCCCCGACCAGTCTGGAGGTTCGGGTGGGGTTTTTGACATTTGAGGGAAAATCTGAAAGAAGGTCGCCCCTGCGAGATCTTCTCGAAGACCCCCCCGAACGCCTTTGGGGGGGACCATTTTACGGTTAAAGAAAAGCGGGGCCAAAAGGGGGGAAACAACTTTTTTGAAGGTTCGGTTTCTTAAAGAAAAGAGGGGATTTTCATCGGGAAAGAAAGTATTGAGAAAGATTTATCCCCCTTTGCGGACGATAAAAACAAAGGGGGAATCCCCAGGGGTATAAAGAGGGTCCTTCCTTAAGCACCTGAAATTTAGGGGTTTCAGCGAAAGCTTTTTTGGGAAAAGGGGTGTGCGGGAAACAGATCCGGGCAGCATAAAAGGGCGCATCCCATAGTAAAATTCCTCTGTTTTCTGTCGAGCTCTTCTTAAATACCCTCTTTTTTTTGGGAAAAGTGATTCTACAAAATATGCCCTGGGGGGGGTTTTCGGGTCCAACGTGGGAGGCGAAAACACCCATAGCTCGTCCATTTTCGATATAAGTGTTGGGTGGAACGTCTAAGAAATCATTGAAAATTGGGTCACACGGTTGGAAAATCAGCCGCAGAATAAAAAACAGGCAGCCCTCGAATTCTGAAAGTTGTTACGGCGACTTCCATTTTCTAAGGTCGTCTAAACTGCTGTTGAAGGGTTTAAAAATCGAGCGGAATGAAGAAACCTTTTTCAATTTCAGGGGTTGGGAAAAGATGCTGTAATATTCTTTCGCTTTGTCAGGGGGAGTTACTTTTTGAGTTAAGATCCGTCAATTCCCCCAGAAAATTTCCCAAATTCCCCCTTTTCATTCATCAAGCAATTTTGGGGGTAAGTGGGTGAAAACCCAATTTTGGAAAGTAATTGGAAAAACCCTTAGTTTTGGGGCAGATCGAGGGGGGCTTTGGGCGTCTTCCCCCCCATGCAGCGAGCACATCGGGAACCAGAAGAGGAGGCTCAGGGTAAAGGCCCGATGGACCGCGGGAGACTTTTTCAAAAGCAAACGGGGTTCTTGATGAAACATGAGGGAACAATTGGACATTGGTGGGACGAGGTTTATGCCCACAGGAGCAAAGAGATAAAGGGGAAGAGGCAAAACAAACCCTGAAGGGTCAAAGGGGGGTGCCGGGTGGTCCCTCCCAAAACGAACCAGTAACCACTGCGGGGAGGGTTTGAATCGACGGGGAAACAGCGCTGCTACGAGGGCCCTGTGGGTCCCAAAACATTTAACTGAGCTTTTGCGGGTTTGGAACGCATGCTTTTTTCAAAGGGGGAAGATCGGATCAGCAGAGTTTGGGAGAAGGGGTGTGGCCAGTATTTGGGGTGGCCCCTGGAGAGAGAAAGGGCCCCAAAATTTTGGACAGTTTTCATTTAAAGGGGAAAGGGCTTCTTACAGGGGAAGGGGAGATAAGACAACGGGGGGGTCCTGTTTCCCGGGGAACTGTTCCCGACCTTTGGGAAAGGGGGGGGTTAAAAATGTGCTGGGGGAGTTTTGAGAGCGATAGGGAGTCCCTGCAAAGCAGCAGGTGATGGCAGGCAAAAGGGCCATAAACAATAAGTAGTTGGCAACCCCAGTCCCCTGCCCTGAACCTGCCCTCCGGCGAGATTTAAAGGAGGACGTGGGGGCCGGAAAATTCTTCCTGAGGCACCTCGTGCTGCTTGCCCCCTGCAAAACCCGGGTGGTTCCGGGGATTAAGGGGGAGGGGCTTCCTCCGACATTAAAAGAGCTTGGCGTCCCTCGCAAAGGAAACCCCCTGGCGGGGCCCGATCTGCGTTTCCCGCTTTCCCGGGGCCCAAGGGCCCGGGGGAGAAGGGCCGGATCGCCCGGGACCGCCCACACCTTCTGAGGGGATAACGGGTCCTCTCCACTGCTTTCCGGGACGGACCTTAGCGGGGGGATGGTTGGGACCTTCGGAAACGCCGGGTGAGTCTATCCGTTTTAGGGGCCGGTCCCCGACTTTTAGGGGGAGAGTGCACGCGGGGGCTGGTGCTCCCCGGGCAAGGGGGCCGCCCCGCCAAATTTGGAGAGGGCCCGCCGCTGGTTTCCCGGGCCCGGGGGCTTCCTGCGGGGGGTAAAAAAGCCCCCCATATCCCCAGGGTGAGAGGGGGGAAACCGGGGGCCCCCCTTTGGGGCCCCTCTTTTTAGATGTTTTTTCCCCCCTGCTTTGGGAGCGGGAGGCAGGCCTCAAAGGTAGAAACTTAGCGGGGGCCGGGGTTAGATCGACTTCCCCGGGGGCCATTTCCAAGCCACCCCCCTCTTTTTTTTTAAAGGGGTTTAAAGGGAAAAGTTTTAAAAATTATGACGCAAAAGTCTCACCTTTTTTTAAAGAAACCCGCCCCAAATAGGCAGTTTTTTTGACCGTGGGCCCAAAGGGGTTAAATTTAAAAAAGCCAAATGCGCGGTTTTATGCCACACTGTTGTACCATCTTTCCCCCGTTTTTTTTTCAATAAAATTTTTTCTATGCTGAAGAAAAAAGAGCTGATCCTTTTTCCCACATTTGTTGAACAACCATTGCACCCCCCGGTTTAGAAAAAGTTTTGCATTGGGCTCCAATAACCCTTTCCCCGGGGTGGGGTTTTTTCCCCTCTCAACTAACATAAGAAAGATATGAGGTGAGTTAGAAAACCCTTTTGGGAGGCCGGTGATTTGCCAGAGAACAACCATTGTGACAATTGGAAATGGCTTTCAGTTACCCGTTATTGTCATAATGGCAGTGAAGTCACATAACTGCGATGAAAAGCTAGACTTCGCTGAAAAGGGGGAAGGAGGGGGCTGGGCTTCCCTGGTCCAAACAAGCCCCGGGCACACAGTTGGGAAGGGGGTTTAAATTGGGCGTGGGGCAGCGAGTTTTTACCTTGGGCCAAAGAAGCTGGGCTTTTCCACATAGAGCGCTGCGAGTAGTAAAACTTGCCCGTTTTTTTTAAGGGGGAAAAATCGTGTGTCTCGTGGGGTAGGGGTTTTTCACGTGTCCCAGGGTTATTTCCCTCCCCTTGGGACCAGACCCGTCGAAAGGGGAAAAGCCCTCTTTCACTGGGCCCTCTTTTTCCCTTGAAAAAAACATTGAGACTCCCCGGTTTTACAAATTTTGATCAAAAATGTTTTAAACGCCCCACGACTTTCAAAAAGGATCCAAAAAACCTAAACCCAAACTTTAAACCCCTCAAACGAGCCCAAACACCCCCCACCGGGGGAACCGACCTCCATTTTTCAGAAAAGGAAAAAAAAAAAAAAACACCCAACCTGCAAACTGCCCCTTTTTATTTAAAAAGCCTGTTAAGTGGGGCGGGGGCAGAACCCCAAAAAGGGAAACACCCCTTCCTTTTCCCAAAAAGGTTAAAATCAATGTAAAAACCGAGTTTTAACCTAAAAAAAAAAAATTTTTTTGCCACCAAAAAACAAAATTTTTGAAAAAACGAAGCAAACCTGGGTGCTGCTGGGGGTTTTTTCGTGGGGTTTTCAAGAAAAATTACATTTGTCCGGGAGCCCTGCCCGTGGCACCCGGTTTTGGGAAACGTTTTTTTTAGAAATGTTTTTTTTGGGGGCAGAAACATACGTTATACTTGGTGTAAAATTGATTTAACCAAAAGGGAAGGAAGGGGGGCTTCCCTTTTGGGTTTTTTGTCCCCGCCCACTCTCACAGGCTGTCATAAAAGGGCAGCTTTCAAGGGTTTGGGGGTTTTTTATTTTTTTCTCCTGAATAATGGAGGTCCCGGTTTACCCGGGGAGGGGGCCTGATTTCTCGATTGAGAGGGAAAGAAAAGGGGTAGGGCTGCCCGATTTTGAATCAATTTTTTAAAGTCCGTGGGGACTTAAACCCTCTTTTGATCAAAATATGTGAACCGAGAGTCCAAGTTTTTCATGTATGATATAGCATAAATGCTCTTAGGGATTTCCACGTAGTATCTTTTCCATTGGGCACACTAGGCAGTTGCCCGGGGGCCCCAGGTAGTCTTTGTATGTCTCAGGAATACAAGAAACATACCCTGGATCTTTTGGTTGGCTTTGCTTATTTAACTGTTTGTGTAATTTTAGGACGTGCAAACTCTTAAAAACCATGGTGGAAAAGGGAGACAAAGGCTCCCTGCACTGCCGCATAGTCATGTAGGCTGCCGGTATCCAGACATAGGTGGCATGATAATATGGGTGTGCTTGGGCTTGTGTCTTCTAGTGTGATGTCATGCTGCACTTCTGTGAGTCGGCCGGCGGGCAGAGATGGTGGTGTTGCCTGCTGCAGACAGGTCCCTGCACTTACGAGCTCTCCGCTGCGTCCAAAAACCACACTCCGCAGGCTCCGATTTGGGAGCTGGGGGGGTGGGTCACCCCCTGCAATGCTGCGGGTGTCTCTGTGTGGCTATAGAGAGGGGAGCGCTGTACGAGTGCCGCACCTGGGTGTATAGCTGCTTTCCGTGAGTCGGGGAGAGCAGGCATCCGAGTGCTCCTCACGTAGACCCGGAAGAAGCACCTTGCAGGGGTATCCACTAGGCCTCAGCTTGTTGGCCTCATGCTTCTCACTGCTGCAGACTCTCGGGGAATTGGAAAATGGCCCCTCAGTCAGGAGCACCAACATGTCCTGTAGTCCCAGAAGGGTTTTGATGACCGTGGGGATTCAGATGGTAGAGGAATCCCTCAGATGTGGGTGCCGCCAACAGGAGCCATTCTAAAAGGCGGCCATGTTCAATGTCCCGCCCCCGGAAGTTTAGCTCATTTTTAATAGCTAGTTTTTAACCCCTTAAGGACCCTGGATGTATGAGTATGTCCCAGGGTTCCCAAGGTGGCTTTGCAGAGGGATCGCTCCGCGACCCACCACGCAGCTGCCGGGTGTTAGTGGCTGATCGCAGCTAACACCGGGCACTAACAGCGCAATTGGGCAGTGTCGTCCGCCCGCGCTGTTTAACTCCTTAGACGCCATGGTAAAGATGGCCGCGGTGTCTAAATGAATGAATGAATGAAGAGCGGTGCTGTGCACCGTTCTTCCCGGCAATCAGGACATCACCTGATTGCCGGGAAGCTCCCACTGCTGCCATGTCCTCGATTGCCCCACTTCCGGCCTTAGACAGGAAGTGGGGAAACCGCCATTTTTGTACAGTCTAATGCATTGTCTATGCAATGCATTAGGGTGTATTAACGATCGCGCCTCCTAGTGGTCAAGCACCATAGGGGGACTCAATGATAAAGTAAAAAAATAAATAAAGTTTTAAAGTACAAAAAAAAAAGGATTAAAAGTTCAAGTCACCTCCCTTTCCCCATTTTACAAATAAAAACAATAAAACAATAAAAATTCCCCATATTTGGTATTGCCGCGTCCGAAAACGTTCGATCTATAAAAATATAACATCATTTATCCCGTATGCTGAACACCGGAGAACAAAAAAAAATTCCAAATGGCAAAATTGCGTTTTTTGGTCATTTTTACGCCACTTAAAAATTGGAAAAGTGATCAAAAAAGTCGCCTGCATTCCAAACTGCTAGATATAAAAAGTACACTTCAGCCCGCAAAAAGCTCCACAGTTATTATACGGACCACAATAAAGGGGTACGTTAGTACACAAATGTACACCCCAAAACAAGAGGGCAAATGGAGATACAATTTTTCTCCAGAAAAGGGGGTGGTTTGGTTTCCAAACACTTCAGCCGAAAAAATACACCCTCACTGACGTCCGTAGGTGTTAGTACGAAAAAGTTACTGGTCGCACAAAATGGCGCCGTGGTGCAAATTTCAAAAATAAAAAATGTTTAGAATTTTTTTACGGTACCAAAACAAAATTTCTGTGGCCCACAAACTGGAGGCTGCACGGACACTCCAAAAGGAAAATCACAAAACCATCTGCACAATTTAAGGAGAACTTCATCGTATATTTTGTTTTTTGTCTTATTTGAACAGAACGTATTCAGTCACAATAACTGAGCGACTCGTACAGGTCTTATTTCGCAGCTTTCATACGTTTCTTATCTATGCCATTTTAACCCCCTAACGACCTTGGGCGTATGAGTACGTCCCAAGGTAGCTAAGGGGCTTTGCAGGGGGATCGCTCCGCGACCCCCCCGCACAGCCGCTGGCGCTGTTTTACCCATCAGGCGCCGCGGCAAAGATGGCCGCGGCGTCTGAATTAACGCGAATCGGTTGCCGCGCACCGATTGGTTGCGGTGATGGGCATAGCGCAGCTATGCTGCGCCGATCCGATCACCGGGCATTGTGGTGGGGAGCCTTGTGAAGGCTCCCGTCACTTACCCTGGCCGGTTTGCCCCACTTCCGTCCGCAGACAGGAAGTGGGGAAACCGCCATCTTTGTACACCCTAATGCATTGCCTATGCAATGCATTAGGTTGTATTAACAATCGCGCCACCTAGTGGTCAAGTACCACAGGTGGCCTCAATGTTACATTAAAAAAAAAAAAATAATAAAGTTTTAAAGTACAAAAAAAAAAAAAGTATTAAAAGTTCAAATCACCCCCCTTTCCCCATTTTACAAATAAAATCATTAAAATAATAAAAAAAGTTACACATATTTGGTATCGCCGTGTCTGAAAAAGTCCGATCTATAAAAATATAACATCATTTATCCCGTACGCTGAACACCGTAGAAGAAAAAAATTCCAAACGCCAAAATTGCGTTTTTTGGTCATTTTACGTCACTCAAAAAATGGAATAAAAATGATCAAAAAAGTCGCATGTATTCCAAACTGCTCGAAATAAAAAGTGCACTTCAGCTCGCAAAAAATGCCCCTCACTAATGTCCATAGGTGTTAGTACAAAAAAGTTATTGGTTGCACAAAATGGCGCCGCAAATTTCAAAAATAAAAAATGTTTGGATTTTTTTTTCGGTACCAAAACATAACGGAAACCCTACATGTTTGGTATTGCCGGAAAGCATAACAACCTGAAGAATACAAAAACACATTAATTGGCCGTAAACGCAAAACCCCCGCAAACATGGCGAAAATACATTTTTTTCACAATTTGTCCCACTTGGAATTTTTTTTGCGGTTTCCCAGTATATTCTATAGTAATATGAATAACACCATTAGAAAGTACATCTTGTCCCGCAAAATAAAAGCCCTCATGTGTCTATGTAGGTGGAAAAATACACAAGTTATGGCTTTCAGAAGGCAAGGAGGGAAAAACGAACGTGTCAACCAAAAAAAAACGCCGGGTCCTTAAGGGGTTAATTTTTCTCATTTATTATAGTTTTTTGGTATATTCTTATCTATTCGGCTCGCTGCTATTATTTCTTTTCTTGTAGTTGCTTGACGAAAGGTAATACAGGGCTCTAAAGGAATGACATCCTTTAACCCCTTCCTGACGGACGGTCATAATAATATGGCTCTACATTTTTTTCATCTTCGCCTTCTGAAAGCCATAAATTCTTTATTTTTCCACCTACACAGACACGTGACGGTTTTTATTTTGCAGGACAAGATGTACTTTCTAATGGTGTTATTCATGTTACCATAGAATATACTGGGGAACAGAAAAAAAAATCCAAATGGGGCAAAAGGTTAACAAAAAACGTTCTGGCGACATGTTTGCGGGAGTTTTGTTTTTGCGGCGTTCAATCTTTGGTAAAAGTTATGTGTTCTCTGTATTCTATAGGTTGATACGCATCCACCAATACTAAACATGTAGGGTTTCCATTATGTTTTGGTGGCGTAAAAAAATTCCAAACATTTTCTATTTTTGAAATTTGCTCGGCAGCGCCATTTTGTGCGACCAATAACTTTTTTGTACTAACACCTACGGACGTCAGTGAGGGGCAATTTTTTTGGCTGAAGGGCACTTTTTATTTTTGAGCAGTTTGGAACGCATGCAACTTTTTTGATCACCTTTTTTCCAATTTTTATAGGACATGAAATGACCAAAAAACTAAATTTTGGCATTTAGAATTTTTTTCTTCCCCGGTGTTCAGCACACGGGATAAATGAGGTTATATTTTTATAGAGTGGGCTTTTTCAGACACGACGACAACAAATATGGGGAACTTTTTTATTATTAGATTTTTTTATTTGTAAAATGGCAAAAGGGGAACTTTTAATACTTTTTTTTTTTTTTTTTCACTTTAAACTTTTTTTCCTTTTTTTTTTTTTTTACTTTAATTTTGAGTCCCCCTAGGGCGCTTCACCACTAGGGGTCGCGATTGTTAATACAGCCTAATGCATTGCATAGGCAATGCATTAGGGTGAACCAAGATGGCGGTTTCCCCATTTCCTGTCTGGGACCGGAAGCGGGGAAATTCAAAACATGGCAGCAATGGAACCGTCACAAGGCTTCCCGCTGCCATGTTCAGCGATCGGATCCCCGCAGACTCCGATCGGAGTGAGGAACGGTGCACGGCACCATTTTTCATTCATTTAGACGCCGCGGCTATCTTTGCCGCGGCGTCTGAGGGGTTTAACAGCTCTGCGATCCCACTTCACAGCCGCTTACCGGCTATGTCAGTAAGGGGTTAAAAATGGATCATTTAACAGAACATACCAATATTTCTTTATAATTTGTCCATTAGCTGTATGTGAATCACTATCTCGTAATCAAATTATATTTATACTTCTTAATATTATCTTTTCTAAAATGTGATTGCTTCCGAATAGCTTTTTCCCCATATAAACACTCTTTTTGGGTTAAACGACTTGCCTTCAATAATGCTCCGTTAATATTTTTTTAGGGTATTCTTTTACTTCTAGTCTCTTAGCGATAATTTCTGCCTGTTCATGGAACATAATATCTTCTGTACAGATCTTCCGCATTCTGCGGAACTGACCGAATGGCATGTTGTTCTTCCATTTACGGTAGTGTGAGCTTCTATAATCCAAGTATCCATTCGAATCCACAGGTTTGAAGAAGGTTTTTGTAGAAAAGATCTATAAGAAAATAAGGGTCTTTGCCAAATGTGACATTGGGGGAACTCCTTTCACCATTGTGAACATCTATGCCCCGAACCATGGTCAGCTTTCATTCCTTGCTTCGGTACTAGATGAATTAAATGTCTATGCGGCAGGCAGGATCATGTTATGTGGAGACTTTAACTTCGCCTTGCACCCTAATTTGGATACATCCTCAGGGCATGCGTCTATCCCCTTTAACAAATTGAACAAAATAAGGAAATTATTACATAACATGCAGTTAGTTGATATTTGGCGTCTTGCGCACCCGAGATTATACTTTTTATTCACACCTTCACAATAGGTATAACAGGATAGACTATATCTTCCTTCAGCATATTTTACTCCCTAATGTTAGAAATTTCTCTATAGGGAATATCCTCCTCTCCGATCATGCCCCAGTCTTCTGTGAGGTAGAATTACAGAAGCCGGGACCCAAAAGATATAATTGGCGACTTAATGAAGCACTCCTTAATGATTCAGTTTGCCTTGCGGACCTGACCCGAACAGTGGACCACTTTTCGGAGACCCATCGCACAGATACGAAGCCTTCTCAACTGCAATAGGAGGCTTTGAAATGTGTTACACGGGGAATCTTAATTAAGCATGGAGCTAGACTGAAAAAGGAGGCGGCCACCAAACTTAATTCATTATTAGCAAAACTCGCAAAGCTCGAGTCCAAGTCTACTCTGTTACAAACGGATCTGAGTGAGTTGTTAGCCACAAAGCACGAAATCCTTCAGCGACTGGAGAAGAAATCAGCCAGGTTCAGGCAGTTATGTGCAGGGCGATTTCGGCCTTGCCGGCAGGGAAAGGCCCTTGCCTGGACGGCTTTACAGCTAAGTTCTACAAGGTGCTTAAGGAGAAGCTTAGTGCACCTATACTGTCCTCCTTTAACTCAGTCTCACGTGACCAACCGTTTCCCTGCTACCTTTCTAAGCCAGGTAGGGATCCGCTGCAGTGCTCCAATTATAGACCCATTTCACTCTTAAATGTGGATACCAAATTGTACGCAAAGCTCATTGCTACTTGGCTTACTACCATCCTGCCTGATCTAATACACTACGACCAAGTCGGCTTTGTCCCGGACAGAGAAGCCCAAGATAATACCCTGAAAACTTTCGCCCTTATCCACCACGTGCGGCAGACTCAAACTCCAACCATGCTTTTCTCTCTGGATACAGAGAAAGCATTTGACAGAGTGGACTGGTCTCTTTTGAGATCCGCTCTGTCAAATACAGGGCTCGGCCCATTGATGCTTCAAAAAATGTTTGCTCTCTACCAACTCCCATCTGCCCAAATTAGAATTAACGGTGAATTTTCCAAAACTTTCTATATTCGCAATGGCACAAGACAGGGATGCCCACTTTCCCCTCTCCTTTATGTAGTAGCCATGGAGTATCTCCTGCAATTCATTTGAGAAGTGAAAGAAATCCATGGGATATTAGTTAAAAAAGAGCACCATACGTGTGCCGCATTTACTTTTATATATCACACAATCTGAGATCTCCCTACCTGCTCTGATGAGTCTTCTGAACAAATTCAGTTTCTTAAGCAATTTTAAAGTAAACTTCACCAAAAGTATAGCCCTCAATGTAATCATTGACCCGCAAACAATTGCCATCCTAAAGGGAAGATTTCCCTTTAACTGGGCCAGAGACTCCTTCCAATACCTAGGTGTTCAGATCCCCGTGAACCATCAACAGACCTTTGCCTTAAACTTTTCCGCGCTCTTAAATGTGATTAAATCAGACCTAGCCAAATGGGACAAGAGAGACTTCTCTTGGTTAGGGCGAATCAATATACTTAAAATGAACATTCTCCCGGTTGCTATACCTGTTTCAGACAATTCCCCTTAAATTGCCCAATTCCTTCTTTCATTAAATAAATAGCTGCTTTAGAAAATTTGTATGGGCCAGCAAGAGACCAAGAATCGCTAGAACACTATGTGTCGGAAAAAGGAAAGGGGTGGACTGGCACTACCTAACTTGAAGTCCTACTATGTGGCGGTAATAGCGGCCAGAGTTGTAGACGGGTTTCAAAACAAAAATTTGAAACGGAGTCTCATGGAATACCGCTGGCCTTAACATACCGGAAAAGCGTAGGAAGGTGCTCTCCAGGCTTAAAAAAACTGAAGGCGGACATCATTTGCCTCCAGGAGACGCACTGGAAAACAGATAGCTATGTCACGCTCCGAGCGCCCTGGTTAGATCCACCCATAGTGGCAACTTACAAGACCAAGACGAGGGGGGTGGCTGTGTACTTTAGAAGAGGACTAGTACAACAGGTATTTGACCAACATGCAGACGAGGAGGGACGCTTTGTTTATGCCAGAGTGCAAATAGACCAGAAGATATACACCATATTTAACTTGTACGCGCCAAACCAACCAAATGACCGCTTCTTTGCAGAGGTGATGGGGTTTTTGCTTCAGAGGGACCACACGAACCTAATATTGATAGGTGACTTTTAATTTAGCGCCGAACCCTGCCTGGGATAGATCTGGCCCCTCCCAATCGGGAGAAGCTAACCACCCGTCTATACAAATGTTGATGGACATGCTAGACATCTTTGATCATTGGCGGGCTACGAACCCAACAGACAGGTCTTTCACGTGCTATTCCACGGCACACGACTCCTTCTCCCGGATAGATCTGGCTATGGTTTCAAACTCCCTATGTTCTGAGGTGGTGAACTCGTACATTCACCCGATTGTCATCTCAGACCATGCGCCCATAACCCTAACGTTATGTAGGCCTGCTGTTTCCCAGGGACCAAGAACATGGAGATTCCCAAGTTATCTCTATGACTCAGAGGATTTTCGTGAATTCTTAGGCGTACATTGGAAACAATATTTAAAAGATAATAGTATCCATGACACTAATACCCCGTTACTATGGCTTACGGCGAAGGCAGTACTTAGGGGTAATATTATTAGCTACGTCAGCGCAAAACGGAGGGAATCGATTGATAAATTCAAAATTTTACACGCAAGACTTAGAGCGACCCAAGTCGCACATGCGGCGTCTCCCACTCCACAAACAAAAAATCAATATCAGGAAGCTACGAGAACTGCTGGAAAACCTTTCTGCAAGGGCAGGCGAAGTGGCATGTCAGGGCCGTCCAGAATAGGTTTTACAGATGGGGGGGCAGACAGGGAGCATTACTAGCCAGAATGACTAAGACATGGAAACCCCAACGCCCGATTGCGTCAATAAAATGCTCAGAGTCGAGTCGTTTGCCTACAAACCCAGAAGCCAGAGAGCAAGCATTTATAAATTACTATGAGACGCTGTACAGAGCGGCCCCATATGACGAGGCGGAGGTCTCTAACTTCCTAGATGGCATACGATTACCAGGCATAACGGAGGAAAACCGCCTAGATCTAGAACGGGAAATATCTGAAGAGAAGGTCCGAAATACCATAGCTTCCACGACCAATGGAAAAGCACCAGGGCCGGACGGATATCCGGCCGAGTTCTATAAGATACTTAAATTTGAAACTGCCCCGTACCTGACTTAGCTATTTAATGAGATTTTCCTCCATTTCCAGGAAGTGGAGTCCTTCTTTGACTCTAGGACCACTTTGATAGTGAAGCCAAATAGGGACCCCACACTACTGACGTCATACAGACCGATTTCCCTACTAAATCACGACTACAAATTATTAGCTAAAATTATAGCCAATCGCTTCCAGAAATTCTTGCCGACCATCATACACCCAAACCAAACAGGATTCATCACTGGGCCAGAGAAGCTACGCATCCAACATCTATGCTCCTGAGCCTTGACGCTGAGAAAGCGTTCGACAAAGTATCATGGCCGTTCTTGGGCGCCACCCTGGCACGACGGAGCTTCGGACCCCTATTCTTAAATTTCCTAGACCACCTACATCTCAATTGCTCCACTAAATTACTACGAAACGGCCAAATAACCCAGACCATTGATCTATTTAGAGGAGTCAGGCAAGGGTGCCCCTTATCACCCATCTTATTTGACCTTTCCATGGACCCACTTTTGTATTATATATCTCAAGACCAAATGTTTCAGGGTATCATGAAAGAAGGCAGAGAGATAAAATTGACTGCATATGCAGATGATTTACTACTGATGATAGCGAACCCAAAAATACCCTAAACCATGTTTTGGCAGAGATAAGGACTAAGGGGCGACTCTCGGGCTACGAGATTAACGTAGACAAAAGCGAAGGCCTCCTCTTGAGGGGACCAGCGAATCTACTATGGGCCATGACGCATGAGATACAATGGTGTACCTCCTCTCTAAAATACCTAGGGATACTACTAACTAGAGATCCCACGCAGATCTATCGGGTCAATCTTGATAAGTATATTGCAGCCACAGACCGCACTCTAAAATCTTGGGCGGGATTGACCCTGAATTTTATGGGTAGGGCCAATCTAATCAAGATGATAGAATTCCCAAGGCTGTTGTACTTGTTCCAGATGCTGCCAATCTATATACACCCAAAAGATGAAAAATTAATAAATGCCATGTATCGCACCTATATCTGGAGTGGAAAAAGGGCACAGGTCCCGCTACACATACTTTGCCAAACAAAGGCAAATGGGGGCCTTGGCTTCCCAAATGTGAGATCATATAATTTGGCGGCGCTGGGAAGGTATATGACAGATTGGAGTCAGGGCACGGAGGTATTCTCCAGCAGTTCTCTGGACAGACTCTTTCTACCTAATATATCACTTGTAAACTTTCTACACCTCCCATATGAAAAGATCCCAATGGAACTTCACACTAACATACTATTGATGCCTGTCTGGAGAGCCTGGAACAAAATTAGATGCCAAAAACAAATGTCACCTAACTACTCTATCCATCTGTCCTTGACCCGTAACCCTGGATTCCAACACAGAACACCAAATGCTGGGTTTCTTAGATTACATCGAGAAGGCCTTAATTCTGTGGGACAATGGATAAATTGTTCAACACACCAACCATACTCATTTAGCGAGCTGCAGCAATTATATCCATCAACATATGTCCCTTTTTTTTAACTACCTGCAGACGAGCAGCTATTGTACATCTGTACTGCGACACCTAAGAGAGACAGACTGGGACCCGGGGTTTGAACAAGTTATCCTGGAACCTTCCACTAGACGCTCACACCTGTCCTCAATTTACATATATATCTTAGAAGAAATAGATTACGTCACTAGCCCCTCGCAACTAACCAAATGGGAACAAAAAGATCCAGAACTAACTCCAAGATGAATCTTAGACGCGATGCGATACACCCATAAATACCTACCCTCAACACGCTATACAGAAATGGACTTAAAAGTAGCGCACAACGCATATCTGACGCCTGTCACGGGATTCAAAATGCGAAAATACACCAGTAGTGATTGTTTTAAGCGTGGTTCCTCTGGAGCGGACCTCTATCATTGCCTCTGGAGCTGTCCTGAGATACAGGGATACTGGGGAACATAATCCGCTGCATATGTGAAAGTGTTGTGGCAAACTTTGAGGGCTCGGCAGCGTGGGCACTTTTTGGGTGAGGGGAGCCGGAGGCTTCTTAGTACACGAGGGCGGCGTCTCGCTTACTGCACGTATTAGCTGCAGCAGCCAGAAAAGCCATACTGTAAGTATGGCTCCAGCCGACTAGTCCAACCTTCAAACAATTCTTGGAGAAATGTTTATATCTGCTACGGATGGATTGGATAGAGGCAGCGCAGCATAAAGAGAAGAGGGTGAGAAAATTTGTTCAGCTCTGGGGCCCAATCATAGAGTATTTCCCACCTCAAGCAGGGCAGACTTTGGAAATGACGTCGTGGTATTTGAACCAGCAACAGATGGGAAGAGAGCCAATAACTGAAATAGTGAGAGAAGAAGATAGGAGTGGGTCGGTAATCACGGCGCTATTAAGAACACAGCTGGCCTCAATGATAGCGGACGAATAATTGTCTGCAAGGACGGATGCGGTTGATATTATCTGCGGTAGATGGCCACATAGATCGAGGCACTCAAAAACCGCGGGAAATTGACAGAAAGGGCGGACACCCGAGATGACACATCTAAATGAGCATTCGGGGAGGGGAGCGGGGGAGTCCAGACAAGAGCAATGTAGAATGAGGAGGAGCAGCTGAACCTGACCACTAGGTCCTCCAGGCCGATTTGACATATTGTACAAATTTTCAGATACAAAATGGAGTGCTTAGACGCTTTGTTGTTTGTTCAGTTTAAGTTACAGTTTATGTAATAAAATTGAAAAACGGAAAAAGAAGAGGCTGCACTAGGGAACAGTATTATCAGTTCTCGATGTAGCACACACACTTACTTGGAAAGATGAATCAATCACCACTTGTAATTGTACATGACTGTATTATAATGTCATCGCTCTATGTATTTGAATCTATTGTTAAGTGTATTTCCTGAATGCAGTTTTGAATAAAAAGAAATTTAAAAAAATAAAAATAAAATTGAAACAGTGGATCCAAATTGAGGAACAATTGTGTGGTCAGTCTCTTTCGGCATTTCCCTGGCTGATGCCTACTTTGAAGAGTGTTACAGTAGCCCAGCTTCCTTTAGTTTCCCAGGTAACAATGGAGATTTTTAGGGTATATGGTCGCCAGTACAATCCCTACTCCCCAGGGGGACCGCTTGTTCCGCTCCGAGGCAACCCTGAGATCCCTATTCCGACCTGTAGCCTGTTATTCCGAGATGAAGGTGTTGCGCAGACCCGCTATATGAAGGATTTTATAGCACATTCCACTTTTAAAACATACGAGGAGTTGATACCCCCACAGTTCCGCTCGCCTAACGTCTGGTTACAATATTTGCAATTGAAGCACTACTTCACCACTAACAAAGACAAACTCAGCCTCACTAGAGACCTCACTAGCTTTGAAAGGATATGTATACAGCAATCTAGACCTACACACTTGATCTCGACCCTGTACTCTATGCTGTTAGAAGCTATCAACGTGGGTCATAACTCCTTCCAAGATGGCTGGGAAAAGGAATTAAACCGCTCCTTCTCTACTGCTCTGAATCTGGAGATGGATTTGGGAGGTGGGCTTGGTTGTGTTTTGGGGATAAAAGTTGAAATTTGGTCTTACAATGACATAAACTGTACTCTGTTTGTACTACTTTATATCTGACCAATAAAAAGTTTATGGTTAAAAAAAAAAAACCGCTCCTTCTCAGAGGAGGAATGGCTTAAGGCATGTAGCTTAGCGGCTAAGGCTTCGGTGTCTTGTACAATTCAGGAAATGAACTCCAAAGTCCTTGCCAGGTGGTACAGAGTGCCGAAAGTGTTGCACATGATCTACCCGGAGGTCCCAGCCGCCTGTTGGCGATGTAACAAAGCCCTAGGAACTATGACCCATATTTGGTGGGAGTGCGAGGCCATGCAGCCTCTTTGGAGGAAGGTTATAGAGGTGATTCGTATCATTACAGGTATTACCTTACATAACTCCCCTGAAGTCCTACTGCTTTTTATGCTACCACTAAGCATAAGTACCCTGAAGGGAAGCCTGATCATTTTCTTACTGGTAGCAGCCAAATCTTTAATTCCTAGACGGTGGTGATCGACACAAGTCCCCACTGCTCTGGAATTGTTCAGGGAAATCTTTAATTTGCAGCGTATGGAGGAGGTGAGAGCGGAATCTGGATAAATTCTATAGGGTATGGGGAGAATGGACAAATTTTGCTACCTCCCCAGCCTTTAAAATAGTGGTATAAACTGCTGCACATTTAGACGTTGCTTTGGTGTTGTGCAATGCCAGGCCCCTGTTTCACTCGGTTTTCACTGGGTACTGGACTCATTTCACTGGATTCATTAGATCTGAAGCAGGTCTGTTATAAATAAGAGTTAAGAGGTGCCACACTGTCTCGTCCAAAACAGTTTTATGTTGGTTTTAAGTGATACTTAGGCTTTATTATTTCATTCTGTCATAATTTGCCTGCAATAGTTATTTCACTGTCAAGGCTCTCATATTACTACTCTTAAATTTTGATGTTATTCAGAAAATTATATGAAGATTATTACAACGCTAGTAACTGCTCCCTAAATGGTATCCGGAGGGACTTGTGTATCTTGATATGCCTTATGCACATTGTGTCCACAAATATTGCCTGACTGATGTTTGATAAATTTCCACTGATGACATTACTTTGTAATTATTGTAATCCATTTGTTATTTCTTCAATAAAGCTTCTTTGAAAAAGAAGAATATAAGGGTCATAATTATCAATCAGATTCAGACTTCAAGTCTGATAAAAAAGAAACATACTGGATCTTCATGTTACAAACACTTAACCCCTATGGTCATTTTTTGATAGATATAAAGTTTTATAAGAGAGGAATATATATTATGTGATTTTTATGGTTTTAAAGTGTTAAAAAAACATCAGGCAAAAATGATGTTTTTAAAACATCACTTTTAATAATAATATCTAAAAGAGAATAAACAAAAAATATACAAAAATACCAAAAAAAGGCCCTCAAAAAGAAAAAAAAGAAAAAGCCAAAACGTGCCAAGCTAAAAAAAAGGGACCTATACCAACCCTACTTGGCCTAACTCACCCTTAGGTAAACACAGGGATTACGCCCCGAAAGGGGCGGACCCGTTAGGAACGTAAACTCTGATTAAACTTGCCCTATTGATACAAATTGTCCTGACAAGTTTCAATGTCCCACAAAACATTTCATCAGGGGACTTAGTATGGAAAAAATTACTACCAAAGGCAAACAGGTCCACAGTAATTATACGGGCCACAATAAAGGGGTACGTTAATACACAAATGTACACCCCAAAACAAGAGGGCAAATGGAGATGCTCGTGCATCTTGCGCCCCAGAGGAAGAAGTGTACAATACAATGATGCACAAGCAGATGTGGTCAGGTAGCCTAGCCCCATCTGCAGGATTTTCTCCATCCCCTCTATATAAAGCCCCATCTGCAGGTTTCTCCCTCCCCTCTATATAAAGCCCCATCTGCAGGTTTCTCCCTCCCCTCTATATAAAGCCCCATCTGCAGGTTTCTCCTCCCTCTATATAAAGCCCCATCTGCAGGTTTCTCCATCCCCTCTATATAAACCCCCATCTGCAGGTTTCTCCCTCCCCTCTATATAAAGACCCATCTGCAGGTTTTTCTCTCTGACCCGAAATCAGAATAAACCGTCCCCGTTTTAGGTCAATTAGGAACCAAAATTATTTGTATTTGCCAAATGCAGAATAATGAGAGGGAGAATTTTTAAGGCATTTTTATTACTTTCTGCAAAGTCAGAAGTCTCCATACACTCGGATGACTCCGCCTTTTACCCCTTAAGCCGAATGCCTGACAAGTCCTTAATGACCAGCACATTTGTTTCGGTTTTGCCTCCCTGTGTTTCAACAGTTGCAACTTTTTTATTTTTTCAATGACACAGTTGTATTAGGTCTTGTTTTATTCGGGATAAGTTGTATTTTTGGGGGGAATAGTTTAAGTTAACTTGTAAATTATTGTAGAATTTTTAAATTTTTTGTTTAATTCTTTTTTTCTACACCATTCCCATTTCTCACTTAATAAGTTGTTAGATTAATTCTACAGGTTATTATGGTCGTGTAGATACTGTAAGACTCACACTCGTCCAGCCGCCATCTTGGACAGTCTCAGGGGGTCTTCAGCTCTGTGGATCGCCGCTTTGGTAAGCAGAATGGCACAAATTGACTTCAACATAAGGCACTCCAACTGCAGGCATCAGTTTTATACTGTCCGCAGCCAGCTTTATTCAGGCTCCAGATAAACGTACAGCAAACAAAAGATAAACAAAATCCTCGGCCGTCTGGCCACTAACTACTCACAGATTTGCGTCTCTAACCTGTGGTCTGGATCTACCATCCAGCACCACCAGCAACCACTTCACCAGTCTCCACTGGTACCGGCTTCCACAAGCCTGGAGGTTAAGAGCCTCCTCTCACAAGCTCCACTGCTTCTCCAAACTGCAGTAAGACCACACCCCCAGATAACCCAGAGTACCAGGCTTTTATAGACCTGGTAAATCCCGGAACTGGAGCGTGGGAACAGCCACCCAGTCAACTGCAGCTGTTCCGGGAAAGCCACCCCATAATGGCTGGACATCAGCCATACTACATATGAGTGTCAGCAACCTAATGTTGCTGACCGACACCTGGCTTCCCCCACCGAGACCATGCCCTCGGTGGCACGTTTCTACCAGGTCCCCTGACGTACGCCATCTAGTGGCAGCACCATGCGACCGCCTAAGGTCGCCCGGCCACAATATCTAGAATGTGTATTTTTTTTGTGTGTGCAATGTACACACCATTATTTTTTATTAAATTTCTATTTTTATTTTATTTCTACACTTTTTTATGTTTTTTACTTTTTTTTTTAAATACCATGAATGGATAACTGTTTTAATTTTTTTTTACTCTTAGTAATGTATTAGTATATTCATATATGCTAATACATTAGAATCTGTGTCAGTTTGACACAGGCAGCAGTCAGAGGAGCACACAGAGTGGCTTGATCACTGGCTTGATACACAGAGAGCCCTGGGCTACTATAGGTCCCCAGAGCTGACTGTGTAGCCATACTCTGGGCTCCATCTGGTCACCAGGGGTCCCAATCACCCGAAAGAGCAGAGGAAAGCCCTTTGATTATACCACTGTCATCAACCTCAGCAAAGGGTTAAGGTTTCCCCCCACTTCCAGGCACTTGCAGAGACTGCATTGGGAACAGGGCTATGAAGTACAGCTCTGTTCTGAGAGCAGCTGCAGCATCAGGAGCCGCAAACTCCAATATCTGCAGCAACGCCAAAAGACATCATTGCAGACAAACTACCTGAAATGCCCTTTCCCCAAAAAAGAGGGCCAGAGGGTCTTTTAAAGGGGTTTTTTTAAAAAAAATTTGGGCAGTATTGATTGTTTTTCATGTTTTTGGAACAGTGAGAAAAAACCACCCCGGTGGTTTTATCTTTAAAAAACCATAAAAACACACTGCTTGTGTTGTAAACATCAGGGGAAAAAAGTTTTAAAGAAATCAGAAAGATATCGGAAAGTGAATGGGGACTTGCCCAAAGTCGGGGATCTCCGGGGGGTTGAAATTTCCAGATACCCCCGATGGTGTTTTGTTATCTCTGTACAAACACCTAACCATTGTCCTTTTCCCAACCCCTTTCCTTGTAGAAAAGGTAACCCCTACGGACAGGGCCTCTTCTTTTTTACCAGTTTCCCTTTGGGTATTTGTTTGCCTATGTTATGTAGGGAAACCCCAAAATGACACCCGTCTGGAAAAAAAGGGCCGCTCTAAAAAAAATTAATAAAAAATAATTATCATTAGCAAGTAAAACCAAAGATGGAAATTGCAGCATCATCCCGTAGGGAAGGGGGACGGGTTTCCTGTTTTCCCCAAAAGTGAAGTGTTTTTTTTAAAATGTGCATATAAAACCCAAAAACCCAAATCCCAAAAGACCTGTGAAGATGTTGGTGAAAGCTGGTAATTTTTTATCCGGGTGAAACGGTGTTTTTATAAACATGGGCTGACGGGCCATTCCCCGGGAAAGGGAAAAATTATTTCCAAAAAAAAACATATAAATTTTTGAAAATTTCCCACACAGGAAAAAAGGGGCCCTAGGGTTTTTGGGAATGCCCTTTTTATATAGTGAAAGAGGATAGAATAGGGGAAATAGGAAAATTTGCTATAGTAGTTCCCGGGAAGAAAAAATGTTATAGATGATAGTTTTTAGGGGCCCTTTTGGACAGACGAGGTCATAGAGGGTTAGTTTAGTGGCTTCCGGACGAATCTAAAAGGGGGGGGAAAGAGACAGGAGGGTGGGGGGCAGAATGTTTGGGAGGAAAGAAATTGAAAAGTTTAGTGAAGGTTTAGGCAAGCCTAAAGGGGAAAATTTTGGGTTTTAGGTTGCTTTTGAAGCTGGTGAAAGGGGAGGGAGTCTATGGTTTGGGGCGTGATTTTCCAGAGTTTGGGTAAAGAAAGGGGGGAAGTCTTGGACGGTTTTGTGGGGGTGATAAGGGGGGGAGGGGCAGAAAAAGAAGGCCCTTTGTGAGGAGCGGAATTGCGTGAGGGGATATTTTTGGGAAATTAGGGGCAGAGATTTTATGGAGGGGAAAAGGTCAGGGAAAAGTTGAGGTCATGGTTAGTAGTTAAAATTAAATTTTGCTGGGCCCCAATTGGGGCCCAGTGAAGGGTTTTTGGCAGAGGGGAGAGGCAGGAGAAGAGACGGAGAGAGGGGATAAGACGGGCGAAAGATTTAAGGAGGGGATTGGAGGGGGCGGGGGTGCTAGCTGGAGGGAAAAAGGGAGAAGGTGTTGCAGTATTTCTAGGCGGGAGATGACAAGGCATGGGACCAGCTTTTTTGTAGTGTATAGTTGGAGTTATGAGCGGATGTGAGAGATGTTTTTTAGGTGGAGGCGGGCGGGCGGGAGGTGAAGGTTTGGTTTGTGGGGTTTTGGGAAAGATAGAGCGGAGTCTGGGTTCCCCCAAGGCAGCGGGGCTTGGGAACAGATGAGAGTGTAGAGCCGTTTTTACTGAGATAGAGAGGGCAGGGGGGAGGGGTAGAGTTGGACGGCGAAAGAAAGATGAGTTCTGTTTTCTCCACATTTGGGGTTTGGGGCACATGATGGAAAAAAGAAGGAGGGAAAAAGGGAGGACCCGGGGGGTTTAGGGATGGGAGAGTAGGGAAGTGACATCTGGGCGGAGGGTGGGAGGTTGGGTTCCCTTGTTTTTTAAAACCCCCCGGGTTGGCCCCAAAGGAGGCTATGAGTGAACCCAGGCCCCGAGTTGTAAAGGGGAGGAGTTTAAAAAGGGGCGCAGGGGTTTACCCCTTTAGGGGGCACCAAAAAGAGAGAGGCCCGGGGGGGAAAGGTTGGGGAGAAAAATTTAGAGACTCTGAAAGTCCCCCCCCCCCATCCCGTGAGGTACGGGGGGAGATTAAAGGGAAAAAGCCCAAATCCCTGATGCCGAGGGAGGGGGGGGATTTGTTGCAGGGGGAATGGTCGAAGTATCAAAGGGGAGAGGACAGGTTTTAAGAGGGGGACACAGAGTAGTGGCATGAGGTTTAGCAGTTACTAGGTCATTTGTGATTTGGTTAGGGCGGGTTTTTGGTTTGGGGTGGTGGGGGCAGAAAAACCCGATTGTAGTGGGTCAAAAGGGAGATTTGGGGGGAGGTGGGAGGACAGTGAAATTGACGTTTCTGCCCAGGAGTTTTGGGAGCAAAAGGGAGCGTGAGATTTTTTGGGGGCGTTAGTTGGGCCGAAAGGAAGGGGGAAGGGTTGTTTTTTTAAGGAAATTTGGGGTGTAGGGAGCATGTTTTAAAAGGCGGAAGGAAAAAAAAGCCGGGGGGTTTTGTGAAAGGTTTTTAAAGAGTGGGTTTAGGGTGGGTGATAGAAGTACTGAGGGGTTTGGGTGAGGTGGGGGTGGCGGGGGGATTTAAGATACAGGTAGTGAGGTTGGATTTGGACAGTTAAAAAGGGGGAGCTTTTTCTTTTGTGACCGGGGGGGAAAAACCAAAAGTTTTAAGGGGGGAAAAAATGAAAACAAAAATTTGGGGGAAGGGTAGAGGAGGGTGGGGGGATTTCGGGCTAAGTTTCCCCTGATGGGTTGATCTTTGAAGGAATGAATGGCAAAGTTTTGCTGAAAGGAGGGAAAGGGGGAGGAAAGGGGCCCGCGGGAGGAGAGAGAGTTTAAGGTTTTGAATAATTGTTGGGGTTGGGGGACAGAGAGGAAATGGGGGTGGTGAAAAAAAATTTGTTTGGTGGGTTTAGTGCAGAAATTTAAAAGTATTTTGGTGGGGGGATGGCAAAATATAGTGGAGGGGATTTTTTTCCGCGGCGGGCCCCGGGAGCCGGAAGCCGCCTCAGGGTTTTTTAGTGGGTCTGTGTGCCCGGGGGTTTTCTGGGTTTATTTTTGGGGGGGCTTTGGGGTTGAGAGGAGGACGATTTAAGGGTGGTGATGATTGGGGTTTTTTTTTAGAAAGTGGTGGGTGCATTTGGGGCAATTTTAAATGAGGAATAGTGGGAAAAGGGTGCAAGAGGGAAACAGAGAGGGGTGGGAAAGGGTTTAGGTTTGTAAGGGTTTTGGGGGTCGATGGGAAAATGGGACAGGAGGAGGCGGTGGGGGGGAGATGGTGGAGGGAAAAATTTAAACAGGTTTTGGTCAGAGATGGGATGGGGGGGGGTTGGAAGTCAGATGGGGGGGAGAAAGGGGGTGAAGATGAGGTCCCGGGTGTGTCCCTTTTGTGAGTGGCTTCCCGGGTTCACGGGAGAGGTCAAAGGGGGGAGCCGAGTGGGAAAAGGGGGGGGGGAAGCCAGAAGTGGGGGGTGTTTGATTGGGATGTTTACGTCCCCCATGTGATATTGGGGATGTCGGTGGAAAAAAGTGGGAAAGCCAGGAAAACAAATTTTGGGAAAATGGCGGGCCCGGCCCGGGGCCGGGAGACAAAGACATTGGAGGTCAGAGGGGGGTTGGGTGCGGACGAGTGCCCTAAAAGGAGAAGAGTGTGAGGGGGAAAGGGAGGGTGGACGTGGGGGGAAAAGGGAACAGGTTGTTGGTCGCCGGGGGAACCCGGCACCTCCGCATGCTTGTTTAAACCAAAAAGGGCGAGGTGGTTGGGGGAAGTTGGAGGCCCCTAAAAAAAGAGTGCGGCAGGGGGGACAGTGTCAGAGGGGGTCAGCAGGTTTTGTCAGGGCCCAAGGGGAAAAGTAAGTTGCGTGAGATGAAAAAAGTCAAGTATGTATAAGAGTTTTATTAAATTTTAAGGGGCCCCCGCATTCCAGAGAGCCCCAAAGGAGAGGGATAGGGGGAGCAGGGCAAGGGATGTGTATCAGGTTGAAGGGATTAGGGGAAATTTTGTAGGGGTGAATCGTTCAAGGAGCAGAGATTATGGGGGAATGTGCTGGGGGGGGGGGGGGTGTGGTGGTTGGGAATTGTCCAGAACCCAGAAGGAGCAGGAGGGGTGAGTGGGTGGCAGTAGGATAGACTGTAGTTTTGGGAGGGTTTGTTTTTTTTACGGAGGGCATTTAAAATGGGGGAGAGGTTGGGGGCAGCAGACAGGTTTTTGGGGGAAATGAGGGGGAGATGAAGTTTGTCCAGCGGGGAGTTTGGGGATAAGCAGAAGTGTGAGGAAATGGGGAGCGATAAAAGGGAAAAGAAAAAATATTTAGATCACGTGTCCTGTGGGGGGTTTTTCCTTAGATCACAGTTGATCCCCGTGGGTGGTTTTTTCCCTGTTATGGGGGCACTTTGGGGGACAGTTATGGAGGGGACTCTCTGGTGGTACTGTAATGGAGACGCTTCTGGCTGGGGCAGTTGATGGGGACTCTTGGTGGCTTCCCGGGTAGACGAGGTCATAGATGATAGATATGTGGCTTCCGGGCGGGGAAAGCTTTATAGTTTTGTTTTGTGGGTTCTGGACAGACAGAGCCAAGTATAGTTTATGGCTTCCCGGAAGACAGAGGTCATAAGATAGATATAGTGGCCCGACCCGACGGTCTAGATGTAGATTGGGCTTCCTGGACAGAAAGGTCATAGATGATAGATATAGTGGCTTCCCGGACAGACGAGGTTATAGTGATGATAAAGTGGGTTTTTGGACAGACAGGGTCATAGATGATGATAAGTGGGTTCCCGGGTGGACAGAGTATAGGATAATATATGGCTTCTTGGGCCCAAAATGCTTTTGATATAGTTGTGGTTTAGTAGAGAGGGTCAATTTGAAATATGTGTCTTTCCCGGGACAACAGATGTCACAGAGATGATATATGGTCCTGGAGATAAAAAAGGTTTTAAGTAGATATAGGGCTTTGGAAGAAAAAGGTTATAGATGATAATATAGTGGCTTCTGGGCGACCGAAGCAAAGATGATACTAGTGCATTCAAAAAATTGAATATCCTGAAAAGCTAAATTTATTCAAAAATTTTAAATCAAATAGAGAAACCCCTTTTTGTTTGTCATTTCAGTTTGTTACTTGGTTTTATTCCTTTGGGGAGCCCCCATAACAATAAAAAGGCTGGGGAAAATTTAATTTTTAATGATATTAATTTTTGAGATGCACATTAGTTTTGTGGTAAAGAGAAAGACTATGTCCCCACAGTAGATAAGTGGTTTGGCGACAGAGGCATAGATGATAGAAAGGACTTCCCGGAAAGAAAACGTATAAATGAAGTACAGTGGTTCCGGGACAGCAGGGGCATTTTTGTGATATAGTGACTTCCTGGAAAGAAAGAGGTCATATATGATAGATATAGTGGCTTGCTGGGACAGACAAAGGTCATAGATGATAGATATAGTGACTTCCTGGGACAGACAGAGGTCATAGATGATAGATTAGGGCTTTTGGGGCAGAGAGAGGAAAAGAATAGATATAGTGGCTTCCGGAAGCAAAGGTCAGGATGATAGATATGGCTTCCCGACAACAAGGTCTTGTGTGATATAGTGTTTGGACAGACAGGGTCATAGATGATAAATAGTGGGTTCCGGAAAAACAGAGGTCATAGATGAAGTTAGGGTTCCCGGAGGACGAGGTCAAGATGATGATATAGGGCTTCTTTGGACACACATAGTCATAGATAAGATAAGTGGCTCCCAGATAGGAGGGTCATAATGATAGATATAGTGTCTTCCTGGGACAGACAGATGTCACAGATGATAGATATAGTGGCTCCCTGGAGATAAAGAGGTTATAGATGATAGATATAGAGGCTTCCTGGAGAGAAAGAGGTTATAGATGATACATATAGTGGCTTTCTGGACAGACCGAGGCAACAGATGATACTAGTGCACTCAAAAAAAAGAAATTGAAAAACTAATTGTATCAATAATTTTAAATCAAATAGAGAAACCCCCTATATTTTTTTGATCATTACAGTATGAATTACATGGTTTAATATAATACATTTGTGAGCCCTATAACAAATAAAGAGGCCTGGAGAACTCATTTAATTTTCAATGATATTCTAATTTTTTGAGATGCACCATTAGATATAGTGGCTAACTGAGAAAGACCTATGTCCTACATGATAGATTAGTGGCTTCCTGGAACGAGGGATAGATGATAGAGATAGTGATTCCCGGAAAAACATATGTATAAAAGTAGATATGTGGCTTGCTGGGGCAGACAAAGGTCAAGATGATAGATATATGATTCCTGGGCAGAAAAGGTCTAGGATAGATAAGTGGTTTTGGGGCAGAGAGGGTCATAGATGATAGATATAGTGACTTCCTGGACAGACAAAGGTCATGGATGATAGATATAGTGACTTCCTGGACATACAGAGGTCATGGATGATAGATATAGTGGCTTCCTGGACATACAGAGGTCATAGATGATAGATATAGTGACTTCCTGGACAGACAGAGGTCATAAAAAAGTATTTTAGTGGCTTCCTGGGACAGACAGAGGTCATAGATGATAGTTATAGTGGCTTCCTGGGACAGACAGAGGTCATAGATGATAGATATAGTAGCTTGCTGGAAAGACAGAGGTCAAAATTAATTAATAGTTTTTAATTGGCTTCCCCGGAAAAAAAAAAGTCCCTAGTTTAAAATGTGGCTTCCCTGGACAGACAATGATCATATTGAAATAATATAAAGTGCTTCCCGCACAGAAACGGGGCCCTTATGAAAGTTAAGGCAGTCCTGGGTTAATAGGGTTAGAGACTGTAGGTTCGTTCTTAAGTTGAATTTTTATTTAAGTCGGAACCAATATATTTAGTACATGTATGTGTGTAATTATAGGCAGGGTATATGTCCCCATAGTAGGTATAGGCAGGTATATGTCCCCTCATAGGCAGATATATCCCCCATAGCATGTATAGGCAGGTATAGGTCCCCTCATAGGCAGATATATGTCCCCCATAGCAGGTATAGGCAGGTATAGGTCCCCTCATAGGCAGGTATAGTCAATAATAGGCAGGTATAGGTCCTATGATAGGCAGGGATAGTCACTACTAGGCAGATATAGGTGCTCTCATAGGCAGGTATAGTCAATAATAGGCAGGTATAGGTCCCCTCATAGGCAGGTATAGTCAATAATAGGCAGGTATAGGTCTCCTCATAGGCAGGTATAGTCAATAATAGGCAGGTATAGGTCACCTCATAGGAAAGTATAGTCAAAGATAGGCAGATATAGGTCCTCTCATCGGCAGGTATAGGCATTGGTAGGCAGGTATAGGTCCCCCATAGCAGGTATAGGCAGGTATAAACAGGGCTTGTTAAAAAATAACAAATACAAATACTCACCTCACTCCCCCGCTGCTCCGAGACTTACTATTACCGTCTTCTCTTGGGCTCTGTTTTGGACGGGCCAATGTGTCATCAGGTGCGAGGCGTGGGAGACTCGTGCGCTCCCTGTGTTCAGGCCAGGGCAGTGCCCAGACGGACGGGGACCGGGGGCAGCTGTATGTCCGACGGGCCCAGGCCACACAGCGCCCGTACCTGTCACCCTCTTGATCTTCAGTGTAGGGGATCCCAGGGAGTCGCGTACGTGAATTCCCTGACTTGAGTGTTTGACCCCCCGTTCGTAACTAGGGGACAGGCGTAAGTCGGAACGACGTAAGTCGGGATACCTGTAGTGGTTTCCCCCTAGGCAGCTGGTTAAATGTGATTAGTGGCCCAGGCAGGCAAAGATCATAGATGTAGAGGCTTTCTGAGCAGACAGAGGTCTAGTGATAGATAGTTAATCTTTTGGGCGACAAAAGGGTCTTTGTGTGTATAGTGGCTTCCAGGACAGGCAAAGATCATAGATGTAGAGGCTTTCTGAGCAGACAGAGGTCATAGATAATAGATACAGTTGTTATCTGGACAGACAGAAGTCATAAAAATTATACATTTGAACCCAGCAGTTTCCATCCACTCTATATAAAGCCCCATCTGCAGGTTTCTCGGTTTCTCCCTCCCCTCTATATAAAGCCCCATCTGCAGGTTTCTCCCCCCCCTCTAATAAACCCCCATCTGGGGTTTTTTCTCTGACATGAAAATAGAAAAAACCCTTTCCCCCGTTTTGGGTAAATAAAACCCAAAATTATTTCTATTGAAAAATCCCAGAAAAATGAGAGGGAGAATTTTTTAAGGGCATTTTTATTATTTTTCTGAAAAGTAAAAAGTTCCATACACTCGGATTACCCCGCCTTTAACCCCTTTAACCCCAAAATCCCCGAAAAGTCCTTTGCCAGCACTTTGTTGTTTTTCCCCTTGGTTTTTCAACATTGAAACTTTTTATCTTTTAAAATTTAACTTTGAACGAGACCTTGTTTTATTCAGGCAAAGTTGTACTTTTTGGGTTAACTTGTTGACAAATTATTGCAGAATTTTTCAATTTTTTTAAAATTTTTTTTACACCATCCCCATTACACACTTAATAACTGTTAGTTAATTCAAGGTTTTTATGGTCTGAAATAATAGGGGATTTTTTTTTTTGGGGGTGTGTGCAATGCATGCACAATTATTTTTTATTAAATATTTATTTTTATTTTATTTCTACACTTTTTTATGTTTTTTACTTTTTTTTTTAAATACCATGAATGGATAACGTTTTAAAATTTTTTTTATCTTAGTAAAGATTTATATTCTATACACTAAAACATTGAATCGTTCATTTGAACAGGGGAAGTATGGGAGCAACCGGTGGCTTGATCATGGCTTAATACAGGGAAAAAGAAAAAGGAGGGGGCACAATATGTTTTCTGTAACTGAGGATAAGTGATGGAAAGTGATGATAATTCTACTTTTGGTGTTTTGCTTCTAATATTGAGGCACAACACTCAAAAGCCTTGCAGGCATTTTTATCCCTTTGCCCTTACTACGGGCCCCTGGTCTTGGGCTCCCCTTGTGGCCGGTGGAGAAGATTGCCCAAAAGGAAAAGGAAAAAACGGACCCGGCGCACGTGCAGTGAAAAAAAAAAAGTAGGCTAGGGTTATTAAAAATTTTTTTTTTTCTTTAAAAATTTTCGGGAAATTTCCCATGGAATTTTAAAAAAATGAAAAAAATTAACGGTTTCGGCCCGGGACCCCGGGTTCATCGAAGTATTCATTGTAAGAATAGGGGCACATATTATAATACTAACAATTACTGTAAATTGGTTGTCTTGATTGCGGGGAGTGACGTGAATAGACAGGTAGCGAGAATGTAGAGACAATTGGAAGACAAAGTGTCAATCAAAGGGTGCGTGGGTCAGGGGGAAGGTCAGAACAGGAAGATGAGGTAGCTCCCAAGACATAGTATTTTGAGTATGCCAAAAACAATAAAATGTGTAAACAAATAAACAATGTTCTTTTGGAAAAATTGTTGAGTGGTGTAGTGAAGGTATGTGATGTAGATAAATCACTACTTGTGGGATGCGAGATAAGGCATAAAGAAGAATTCCTCTGAAGAGTGGAAAAGATCAGAGAAAGAGAATAACCAATAGGAGAGAGAGCGGGAGATACAAAGGAACCAATCAGTATCTTGGTTCTAATTCATAAGGCGCTAAAAACAGAAACAAAACGCGCCAAAGATGTTTCATATCTCTAAAGTGTGATGTGATTGGTTAAAGTGTAAAGAGGCAAATTCAACATAGACAATAGCGTACAGGTATAGAGGAGCCCTGGTGATTGGTTGTGCTAGTAGCGGGTATTATAAACAAGGCAATGCAAGAAGGAATGTAAAGAGGCAATCTGATTGGTGCCTCTACGCCCGGGAAATCCAAACGGACCAATGAAAATAGGAGCTACTTCTCTATGGAGAATAGCATAGAAAATTAGTATGTGAACTTATAGCAGCGATGGGTCTTAATAAGATCGTGCTATAGTGAAAAAGATGAACAGGATGGTGAACGGAATAGATGTGAAACCATGAAATGTTAGGTTTTGTTGTAGACATTCAAAGGATTGGCGACAGTAAAAATACTAAAGTTACATATATTACATTACAATTGTTACATTCTTCGGATAGGGTCCCTTTCGGACGGGACCCTTTCAAGTTCATATTTACACTATCCGTTTTTCATTTTCCTCTTGGCATTGATCACTGGCTTGATACACAGAGAGCCCTGGGGCTACTCTAGGTTTCCAGAGCTGACTGTGTAGCCATACTCTGGGCTCCGTCTGGTCACCAGGAGTCCCAATCACCCGAAAGAGCAGAGGAAAGCCCTTTGATTATACCACTGTCATCGACCTCAGCAAAGGGTTAAGGTTTCCCCCCACTTCCAGGCACTTGCAGAGACTGCATTGGGAACAGGGCTATGAAGTACAGATCTGTTCTGAGAGCAGCTGCAGCACCGGGAGCCGCAAACCCCAATATCTGCAGCAACGCCAAGACGTCACTGCTACAACCTACCTGAAATGCCCACCTCCAAAAGATGGCGGCGGGTCGTTAAGGGGTTAAACAATTTGGGACAGCTATATGATGATGTCATGTTTTTGGCAACAGCTGAGTTAAGGGACACACCTGTGGATTTATCATAATAAACACCAGAAAAACACTGCTTCCGTGTGTAACATCATGGGAAAGTCTAAAGAAATCAGCCAAGATATCAGGAAGAGAATTGTGGACTTGCACAAGTCTGGATCATCCTTGGGTGCAATTTCCAGATACACGATGGTGTCTTGTTCATCTGTACAAACACCTAACCTATTGTTTCTTCCCACCATCCTTGTAGACTGTAAGCCCTCACGGACAGGGACCTCTTTCTTTCTGTACCAGTTGTTAGTTATTAATTTGTCACCTTTGTACTTGTTTGACCTATGTTATGTATGCAACCCGAATGCACAGCGCTCTGGAACCAAGGGCGCTCTAAAATAATTAATAATAATAATTATCATAAGCAAGTACAAACAAGATGGAAATGTGCAGCCATCATACCGCTCAGGAAGGAGACAGGTCCTGTGTCTCACAGATGAACGTGCTTTGTTCCAACATGTGCATATCAACCCAAGAACAAATGCAAAAGACCTCGTGAAGATGCTGGCAGAAGCTGGTAAGATTGTGTCATTATCCACAGTGAAACGAGTCCTGTATCAACATGGGCTGACTGGCCACTCTGCCAGGAAGAAAACATTACTCCAAAAGAAACATATAAATGCTTGCAAATTCACACAGGAACAAAGACCTATGTTTTTGGAGACTGTATATAATAGCTTCCAGGACAGAGGATAGATACAGTGGCTTCCTAGACAGACAGAGGTCATAGAGGATAGATACAGTGGCTTCCTAGACAGACAGAGCTCATAGAGGATAGATACAGTGGCTTCCTAGACAGAAAGAGATCATAGATGATAGCTATAGTAGCTTCCTGGACAGACAGAAGTCATAGATGATAGACAGAGTGGCTTCCTGGACAGACAGATTTAGTGGCTTCCTGGACAGGCAGAGGTCATAGATGATAGATATAGTGGCTTCCTGGACAGACAGAGGTCATAGATGATAGATATAGTGGCTTCCTAGACGGCAAGGGGCATAAGATATAGAATTTTGGGTTCCTAGACAGAAGACTCTGTGAAGTATAGTGGGTTCAGACAGAAAGGATCATAGATGATAGCTTAGTAGCTTCCCGGACAG
>JAODAL010020919.1:0-68295 GCA_025379985.1 Phyllomedusa bahiana | reverse complement strand
CCCTTCTCCTTTCTGTGGGGATTACTGCTTTTGGGCAATGTGCCCATTGTGCCCCTCTGTATTATCACTGTGCCCCCATCTCCAATATGCACAGCTTATTTGTCATTGTACCCTTCTGCAAAGCTACTTTTTGTGATCCCCTATCATCACTCGCCCTTCTTCCCAGCAGTCCTTGGTGCCCGCTAAGTGTGTGACATATACTGCTCTCCTAGCAATATGCCCACCTCATTGTGCCCCCACATGTATCTCCAATGTGCACAGCTTCCTTGTCATTGTACCCTTCTGCCAAGCTACATTTTGGGGTCTCCACTCTTCCCAGCTCTCCTCGGTGCCCTATCAGTGTGTGGCATGTACTGCTCTCCTGGCCTTGTGCCCTCCTTGGTGTCTTCCTTTATACTGTCACAGACCCCCATACTTTTCCCTGGTAATGTGCCCAATTTGCCACCCCCTTCTGTGCCTTCTCTCTACCAATGGTCTGCTCCTATTCCATCTTCCCCAACAATCTGGGTCACGGGTGCTCCGTCCAGATGCAGCAGAGCCCATTGTGTTGCCTTCTCAGTATCAATACCAGGCTCAGCTCTGCTACATCTGACGATTCCTCCATTCTCCTCGGCCGGTGATGCCCCCCCCCCCCCCCATCCCCCATGAGATATTTCTCATCTTTATCCACTTTATCCAAGAAAACTCTCATCTCCTTTCATGCAAATGCTGCGGGTGGTTTGTTCCGGCGCGAATGGGCTCTTCCACGAGACTTCATATAGGTAGTAGATTTGGGTTGGGGGGGAGGGGGTGTTCTTACCCTTGCTTTTAAAGATCATGTTGAAGTCACCTTGGCTACCAATTTAGGCCCTGCTAATTTCCCAAACGCACACAAATTAAATTCCCCGTGACTGCCCGCCATTAAGACCTATATAAGGAGTGTTGGGGTAATCAGGGAAAAATGGTTTTGTCAACTTGGGAGACCAGGGCCGTATCAAAAAGGGCCCGTGGTTTATGCAATTAAACGCACTATGCCAACCTGCGAAACCTGGCACTGGGATAGTAAGGATGTAGGGAGTAGGGTGGGTTTTGTCACTTGGCACAGATCATGGTTATATCACAATACGGCTAGCAATTTCAGCTCTGCTATGTCTGCAAAGCCACATGCCAATCTGTGATCTGGCACTAGCAGTACATGATGTAGCAGGGTGGATTTTGTCACTTGGCACGGCCAATGGCTGCATCACACAATGGTTAACAATGACACCTGCAATATCACCGCATCAATCTGCGACCTGGCACTGCCACGAGACATACTATAGGTCGTAGATGAGGTAGCAGGGATGGGTTTGTCACTTGGAACAGGCCATGGCGGTATCACAATATGGCTACCAATTTCAGCCCTGCTATATCTGCAACGCCAACAAGCTAATCTGCGACCTGGCACTGGTAGTAGACTTAGTGTTATTGGTAGATGATGTAGCAGAGATGGCTTTGTCACTTGGCACAGATCATGGTTCTATCACAATATGGCTGCTATATCTACAAGACCACATGCCAATCTGTGATCTGGCACTAGCAGTAGATGATGTAGTAGGGCTGATTTTGTCACTTGGCACAGCCTATGGTTGCATTACAAAATGGTTAACAATGACATCTGCAATATCAACGCATCAATCTGTGATCTGGCACCGGTAGTAGACTCAGTATTAGTAGCATATGATGCAGCAGGGATGGGTTTGTCACTAGGCACAATTCATGGTTGTATCACATTATGGTAAGAAATGTCAGCTCTGCTACATCTGCAAAGCCAACGCGCCAATCTCTGACCTGGTACTGGCAGCGGGCTTGGTATTAGTAACTGATGATGTAGCTAAGCTGGGTTTGTCACTTGGCACAGCCCATGCTTGTTTCATGATGTGGTATATAATATCAGCTCTGCTACATCTGCAAAGTCAACTCTCCAATCGATGACTGCATCAATAACAGACAATGTAGCAGGAAGGACTTTGTCGCTTGGTACAGCTCATGGTTGTGTCACAGCGTTGAAGCTAATGCGCCAATCTGCGACCTGATAGTAGACTTGGTATCAGTAATAAATGATGTAGGTGAACTGGTTTTGTCATTTGGCACATTAGTAGCAGGTAATGTAGCAGAGCTGATCTTGTCATCCAGAGATATACAACATAAAACCACATTGTGACACAATCAGCTCTGCTACAAATGTCAAGAAGCATTGTAGTAGGATTGTGGATTTTGGCAACGGACAAAATCAGCTCTGCTACATCACCTACTACTAATACAGGTGCCAAGTCATAGACTGGCACACTAACTTTGAAGATATAACATAGGGGAAAGTGTCATGGATTTGTGCAATGTCAGCCCACTCTGTGCTACAACCATGGGATGTGCCAAATATGACTGCATTAGTAGTAGATGATGTAGCTGAGCTGATTTTGTCACTTTGTGCAACCCATGGTTGTATCATAATGTGGTCTGACATTGCCCAAATCCATGACACTTTCAGCTCTGCTACATCTGCAAAATGAACATGACAATCTCTGACTGTATAAGGAGCTGGCGATCTAGCAGCATTGATTTTGTCACTTGGCACAACCCACAATCTTATCACAATGTGGGCTGACACTGCACTAGTCAACGACACGTTGAGCCCTGCTACATCTTCAAAGCCAATGCACCAATCCACGACTTGGCACCTATAATAGTAGTAGACCAGGAATCCTCAAACTGCGGCGCTCCAGCTGTATGGAAACTACGACTCCCATCATGCCCACTGTTATAGATTATACAAATGTATGATGGGAGTTGTAGTTTCCCAACAGCTGGAGGACTGCAGTTTGCGGATGCTTGTGTAGACAATGTAGCAGAACTGATTATGTCACTGGCTGCAACCCTCAATCCTATTACAGTGTGGTTTTCCATTGCAGATGTAGGATAGCTGCAATTGGCATTGACTTGAGCAAGATCAGTCCACATTGTGGTATGAACATAGGTTGCACCGAGTGTCAAAATCAGCTCTGCTACATCATCTACTACTAATCCCGAGCCTACTACTAGTGCCAAGTTGTAGACTGATGCGTCAACTTTGCAATTGTAGCAGAGCTGAAATTGTCAATGCTCCAATCTATGACTTGGCATTAGTAGTAGACTTGATAGTAGTAGTGGATGATGTAGCAGAGTTGATTTTGTTAATTGTCGCAACCCACAGAATGATCTCTGCTACATTGTCTACAACCAACACAGATGCTGGCTTGTACATTGGCGTCTTGACTTTGCAGATGTAGCAGTGCTGAAATAGTTATTGACTTGTTCAATGTAAAACCATATTGTGATACGACCGTGTATTGCGCCAAATGACAAAATCAGCTCTGCTATATCATCCAATACTAATGCCAAGTCGTATCACAATATAGTTTAACATTGCAGATGTAGCAGGGCTGAAACACTCATTGACCTATGCAATGTTAGACTACATTGTGTTACGATCATGGTTTGCTCTGAGTGACAAAATCAGTCCTGCTACATCGTCTTCTACATCTGCAAAGTAAATGTCTACAGTATTAGTATTACTAAACTGAAGACTAGTGCATTGACATTGCAGATGTAGCAGAGCTGAAATTGTTATTGACTTGTGCAATGTAAAGCCGCACTGTGATACGACCATGACAAAATCAGCTCAACTACATCGTCTAAAACTAATACCGAATCAACTACTAGTGCCAAGTCCTACAACATGGCACCTGTATTAGTAGTGGACGATGCAGCAGGGCTGATTTTGCGCAACCCATGGTCATCTTACAGTGTGTTTTGACATCGCAGATGTGGAGCTGAGATGGTCATTGACTTGTACAATTTCAAACCACTCTGTGGGTTTCACCAAATAACAAAATCAGCTCTGCTACATCATCTACTACTAATACAGGTGCCACGTGGCATGACTTGGCATTAGTGGTAGATGATGCAGCAGAGCTGATTTTGCCATTTGGCGCAATGTGGTTTTACACTGCACAAATCAGCTCTGCTACATCTACAAAGTCAATGCGCCAGTCTACCGCTTGGCACCTGTATAAGTAGTAGACGATATAACAGAAATTATTTTGTCATTTGCCGCAACCAACAGTCGTACTTGTACAATGTCAAACCACTCTGTGGGTTTCACCAAATGACAAAATCAGCTCTGCTACATCATCTACTACTAACACAGGTGCCAAGTCGTATGATTTGGCTCTACCAGTAGACTTGCTATTAGTAGTAGACAATGCAGCAGAGCCAATTTTGTCTTTTGCCGCAACCCACGTGTTGTATCACAGTATGGTTTTACATTGCACAAGTCAATGACAATTTCAGCTCTGCTACATCTGCAAAGTCAATGCGGCCATCTCCAACCTGGCACCTGTATTAGTAGTAGACAATGTAGCGGAGCTGATTATGCCTCTCGGCCCAACCCACAGTCCTATCACAAAAGTAATCCACCTGCACAAGTCCGTGACCATCTCAGCTCTGCTACATCATCTACTACTAATACAGGTGCCGTCATATGATTTGGCTCTACTAGTAGACTTGCTATTAGCAGTAGACAATGCAGCAGAGCCGATTTTGTCATTTGCCGCAAACTTCAGTCGTACAATGTCAAACCACTCTGATACGGTTGTGGGTTGCCCCAAATGACAAAACCAGCTCTGCTACATCATCTATTACTAATACATGTGCCAAGTTGTATGATTTGGCTCTACTATTAGACTTGCTATTAGTAGTAGACAATGTAGTAGAGCCGATTTTGTCTTTTGCCGCAACCGACGGTCATATCACAATATGGTTTTACATTGCACAAGTCAATGACAATTTCAGCTCTGCTACATCTGCAAAGTCAACGCGGCCATCTCCAACCTGGCACCTGTACTAGTAGTAGACAATGTAGCGGAGCTGATTATGTCTCTCCGTCCAACCCACAGTCTTATCACAAAGCTAATCCTACTGCACAAGTCCATGACCATCTCAGCTCTGCTACATCGTCTACTACTAATACAGGTGCCAAGTCATATGATTTGGTACTACTGGTTTACTTGCTATTAGTAATAGACAATGTAGCAGAGCTGATTATGTCTCTCGGCCCAACCCACAGTCTTATCACAAAGGTAATCCACCTGCACAAGTCCATGAACATTCCAGCTCTGCTACATCGCAAAAGACAACACGCCCGCCTGCAGCCTGACGTCCGTATTAGCAGGTGACACAGCAGAGCCCATTTTGTCACTTAGTGCCACCCCCCCCCCCCCCCCTGTCGTTGCACAGGTTCAATGACGATTTCGGCTCTGCTACATCTGTATGTTATTATGACTAAAAGGGCACCATGCGAGTTTGTGAGGGCCGTGGACACACGTGTAAAATTAACCACTACCTCCCACACTCCACAAACTGCGTTTATCACACCCACGCATAGTACGGCACAACTACCGCAATGCGACAAACAATGATACGTATGTGCGAGTCACAACTAGCCCACACCGGCTGGGTGAAAACATACAGGATCCTATGGAGGAGATAGGAGGGTGCGATGCTCTGCAGGAAAATGGGACGAGGGAGTGATGCTCTGCCGCGCCGCCGAGGTTAGGAGTCGTAAGAGTTCATTTTACACCGACGGGTAAGATGGCGGCTGATAAAACGGGCGGGGACGGGTAACTTGGGGTTAAGCAATAGTCTGCAGCGTTACGATGAGGGATAAGGTAAACCGGCGGCCAAAAGATTGTACCACACGTGAAAGGGACAATTTTTGGATCGGGGCCCGACGTGGCCCCTAAGGTGGAAATGAAGACATTGTTATCAGTAAAACAGAGGCAGAATAATCGTATTTGTGCCTATAAGGGGTTAAAACAGGAGCGATGCTCTGCGCATTTTGGAAGCTCTGCAGCGGGCGGGTAAAAGCCTCTCAAGGTTACGAGGGAACAAAGGAGACAATTTTGCTCTTATCACAGTTCAGGTTTAGATGCGCTGCAGAGAAGGAGCCGGAGATCGACAGTAGGGTGAAACAATGTCAACAACGGGTGCGATGCTCTGCAGAGATGATCCGCAAAGGCTATATGGGTCTGGGTGGACCAGCAATGCTCTGCAAGGCGATGTAAAAAAAAAAAGACCTGACGGTGTGTTGGCGCAGAGCGAGGGGCTCTGTAAGATTTGTAAACGGGAGGCGGCAAGGGCGAGATGCTCTGCATGGGCAAGCGCGGAATTGTACAAGGTTAATGGTGCGTGCCAGATATCAGGTGGCGCAAGTTCGGGAGGGGGATGATGGGAATGATAGTCTGCAGATCACAGCAGGTGCGAAGGGAGGGACGCTCTGCAGAGAGGACCAAAAGCGTAGTGGGGTGGGGGGAGGTAATCATAGGGGTGTGCAATGAGATGACGCTCTGCAGAAAGAGCCATGGCGATGCTCACCGAGAGTAAATATGGATGTGTGTGAAGTGGCAATGCTCTGCAGGAGTAATTATGGGGGTGAACAACAAGTCCGTGCTCTGCAGGGGTAATTATGTGTGAAGTAAAAACACTCTGCAGGGTAAATGAAGGGAGCGTGTGCCAAGCAATGCTCTGTAGGGGTAAATATAGGGTGTATGCAGTGTCAATGCTCTGCAGAGATAATTATAGGGATGTGTGATGTGACAATGCTCTGCAGGGGCAATTTTAGAGGTGATTGTAATGCTCTACAAGGGAAATTATAGGGGTGAGTGCAATACTCTGCAGGGGTAAATACAGGGGTGTATGCAGTGACAATGCTCTGCAAAGGTAATTATAGAGGTGAGTGCAATGCTCTGCAGGGGAAATTATAGAGGTGAGTGCAATGCTCTGCAGAGGTAATTATAGGGGTATGTGCAATGCTCTGCAGAGGCAATTATAGGGGTGTGTGCAATGACAATACTCTGCAGGGGTAATTATGGAAGAGTGTGACGTGATGAGGTTCTGCAGGGGTAATTATAGGGGTGTGTGCAGTGACGATGCTCTGCAGGGGTAATTATAGGGTTGTGTAGTGACGATGCTCTGCAGGAGTACTAATGGCGGAGTGTGACGTGACGGTGCCCTGCAGGAATAAGGTCCAGGAATGGGGAGGATGGGTGACGGACGTGTGCAACATACAACAGGGAAACTGCCACAAGAGGGAGGAGGGGTGATGAGATTAGGGACAAACTGGAGAGAGGGGTTAAGCATTGGGTAAGTAAGGGGTTAAGCCTGGGCACATCCCACCAGCTGTGGGCAGAAGACAGTGTGACAGGTGTCCAGCAAGAAACCAAGCCAAAAGCAAGACATCCCCAAACCAGAAGCAGGAGAAAACTAATGATATCAGACTTACCAGAACTCTGCAACTTCTGAAGGTAGACACCAGGAGAAGACATGAGGAAGAGGTGGTGGAGAAGGTGCAAAGATGGGGGCAAGGAGAAGACATAGGGAGGAAGGTGGTAGAGAAGGTACAAGGATGGGGGCAAAGAAGACAGAGGGAGGAGGGTGGAAGAGAAGGTACAAGGATGGGGGCAAGAAGAAGACATAGAGAGGAAGGTGGTAGAGAAGGTACAAGGATGGGGGCAAGAAGAAGACATAGAGAGGAAGATGGTAGAAAAGGTACAAGGATGGGGGCAAGGAGAAGACATAGGGAGGAAGGTGGTAGAGAAGGTACAAGGATGGGGGCAAGGAGAAGACATAGGGAGGAAGGTGGTAGAGAAGGTACAAGGATGGGGGCAAGGAGAAGACATAGGGAGGAAGGTGGTAGAGAAGGTACAAGGATGGGGGCAAGGAGAAGACATAGGGAGGAAGGTGGTAGAGAAGGTACAAGGATGGGGGCAAGGAGAAGACATAGGGAGGAAGGTGGTAGAGAAGGTACAAGGATGGGGGCAAGAAGAAGACATAGAGAGGAAGGTGGTAGAGAAGGTACAAGGATGGGGGCAAGAAGAAGACATAGAGAGGAAGGTGGTAGAGAAGGTACAAGGATGGGGGCAAGGAGAAGACATAGGGAGGGAGGTGGGAGAAATGTACCAAGGATGGGGGCAAAGGAGAAGACATAGGGAGGAAAGGGGGTAGGAAGGTACAAGGATGGGGGCAAGGAGAAGACATAGAGAGGAAGGTGGTAGAGAAGGTACAAGGATGGGGGCAAGAAGAAGATATAGAGAGGAAGGTGGTAGAGAAGGTACAAGGATGGGGGCAAGAAGAAGACATAGAGAGGAAGGTGGTAGAGAAGGTACAAGGATGGGGGCAAGAAGAAGACATAGAGAGGAAGGTGGTAGAGAAGGTACAAGGATGGGGGCAAGGAGAAGACATAGAGAGGAAGGTGGTAGAGAAGGTACAAGGATGGGGGCAAGAAGAAGACATAGAGGGGGAAGGTGGTAGAGAAGGTACAAGGATGGGGGCAAGAAGAAGACATAGAGAGGAAGGTGGTAGAGAAGGTACAAGGATGGGGGCAAGGAGAAGACATAGGGAGGAAGGTGGTAGAGAAGGTACAAGGATGGGGGCAAGAAGAAGACATATGGAGAAGATGTTAGAGAAGGTGCAAGGATGGGGGAGAGGAGAAGACACAAGGAGAAGATATAGAGAGGAAGATGGTAGAGAAGGTACAAGGATGGGGGTGAGAAGAAGACAAAAAGGAGGTGGTAGAGAAGGTACAAGGATGGGGGTGAGAAGAAGACAAAAAGGAGGTGGTAGAGAAGGTGCAAAGATTGGGGGCAAGTAAAAAACAAAGAGGCGGTGGTAGAGAAGGTGTAAGGATGAGGCAAGGAGAAGACAAGGCTGAGGAAGATGGTAGAGAAGGTTTAAGGATGGGGGCAAAGAGAGGAAATAAAAAGGAAGATGGTAGAGAAGGTGTAAAGATGAGGCAAGGAGAAGACCTAGGGAGATGGTGGAAGGAAGATGAGGGTCCAGAATATCAAAAAGTTTCCATAAAGGAAGAAGCATGGAAGGAAGGGTCATCAGATGGAGGAGATGGTGGCTGGAGCTGCCAGGATGTGTGCAGATAAGGTGCTGTGTGTACAGGACCAGCTAAGAAATCTGCAGTCTGTTCAGATGAAATATGTGACTCATCCAGAGGAGACTCAACAGGGGGAGAGGAGAGAGTCACCATGAGGATGGAGGATGACACATAGGGCTAGCAGACACCTTGGCTGGGCTCAGCACTACCATACTGTATATGGGGGGCAGCTGTGTACACAGCCCCCCAGCTGGGCAGGTATGTGTCCTTGCCCTCAGCTCTCACCCTTCTTCTATCTGTCACTCCAGGCCTCCTCACAACTGGAGACAGACGCAAGCTTGACGTCACCGGCCGGCTCTCTTCCCCTCATCTGCAAATGACAATGAGGGAGGGGGATGAAGAGATTAGTGATTCATACTCCTGCTCCCTAAAATGTGTATATATATGTGCAGTGATTATAGGTTGTGTGCTGTCACCCTGCGCATCCAAGCGCCACTTATCTATCCATCCATCTATCCACTCATCCATGTAGCCATCATCTATAGACCTCTTATCTATCTAATATCTATCTATCTATCTCATAACTATCTATCTAATATCTATCTATCTAATCTATCATCATATCTATCTATCTACTCATATCTATCTATCTAATCTATCTATCTATCTATCTATCTCTCTATCTATCTATCTCCTACATCTAATCTATCTATCTATATCTATCTATCTATCTATTATCTATCTATCTATCTCATATCTATCTATCTATATCTATCATATCTCATCTATCTATCTATCTCATATCTATCTATCTATCTATCTATCTATCTATATCTATCTACTAATCTATCTATCTCATATCTATCCATCTCATATCTACTATCTATCTATCTATTATCTCATATCTATCTATCTATTATCTCATATCTATCTATCTCTATCTCATATCTATCTATCTATCTATCTATCTATCTCATATCTATCTATCTATCTATCTATCTCATATCTATCTCATATCTATCGATCTATCTATCTCATATCTATCTATCTCATATCTATCTATCTATCTATCTAATATCTATCTATCATATCTATTCATATCTATCTATCTATCTATCTCCATATCACTATCTATCTATCTCATATCTATCTATCTATCTTATCCTATCTATCTATCTATCTCAACATCTATCTATCTCAATCTATCTATCTATTCTATCTATCTTTTACTATCTATCTATCTTCTCATATATCTATCTCATATCTATCTATCTATCTCATATCTTATCTATCTATCTATTCTAAATCTATCTATCTATCTATATCTATCTATCTATATCTATTATCATCTCATATCTATCTATCTATCTATCTATCTATCTATCTATCTATCTCATATGTGTGTATCTGGGTAGGGAATAGGCTTGGGCTGAGATGCCGGGGGGCAGGCTAGACGGAGTTGGGGAGGGGGGAGCATCGCCTGCAGCATCGGATGTTACAGATCATTGCAGATAACGGGGCGCTGGGGAGCCTGGACATCTGCTGGAATGATCTTCCTCTATTGCAGAGACATTGCAGAGCGCCGCTCCTGCAGCCCCATGTATGCTCCTGTAGGGTGGCTCACATGCCATCGTGTAATATGTGCTCTTACATAGGACTGCAGGTAAACGCCAGCGCCTTAGCTTCCCTCCGAGCCCAATACATGGTGCCAGACACCCGAAGAGTTAAAAGGAAACGTGTGTATGTACAAATGTAAGTGCGGCTATAGCGTCTGCCGCTGCCTATAGGTGAAGCGCTGTAATTGAACTAAATGGGTCCGTGTTCATCTCCCATATGTGTCTGGATCGCCTCCAGCCAATCAGCACGTCCCCGCAGCCTGGAGTAAATCTGGAACGTTCATTCATGATTTTTTTTTTTCCTTTCTCTCCTCATTGACTCATTCATGTTTTCCCCTCTCATTCACCCCTCCTCCCCGCTCTGATCCATTCACTTGCCAGTCTGGCGGCGCCGCGCGTGCCCAGTGCCTATCCCCCCTCACCCCGGCTAGGGTAGGATTCTTATGAATGAACATTGAATTCAAGAGAGGGCAGGTCAACGACACCTACGGTGGTGACACGTGACAAGGGGCTGTGTGGTTCTTTAAAGCGGCCTCCGCTGTCACCGGTGCTGAAACTTCACAGAGACAACACAAGGAAGACTACAAAGAGACAGAGAGGGAGGGAGAGAGACCCACACTGAGACTGCCGAGAACAAGTGAGACATCACCGAATGCATGGGGTGGGGTGGGATTGTAGCATGCCGTGACTTGTCGTAATCTCTAACAATCAACATGTGAGCTTGTATCTGTTGCGTAGGATCTGTAGACTGTATTCTAGACGGTCCACCGTTGGGTGGATATAGATAGACTGTGTATGTATAAGCCTATACGTGTGCCTTATCTCTTCATCAACACCTTCCATGGGTCTCCTCAAGATCTCAACCCTAAGCTCGATGAAAGAAACTTTCATCGGTCGTCAACCCTCCCACCCCTCGATGGAGAACTCTCCTGACGCCCACGTGGGCTTTCTCCCCGTTGTTGATACCGCATGCAATTAACCATGTATCGGCTCCGGCTCGTAACGTTAACTGCTTGACTTCCCGGCAAAGGAGATGCTAGACGGAGCTCGATAACACGAGAGTAATTGCATGGACCTACGTAGACCTTGACCCGGTGCCAACAACAGACACTTGGCCAAGAGTGACCAAAAATTCTAGCTTCTAGAATGTTCGAAGAAGAACAAACAAACTCTGAGTTAGGAATTTTTTGGGAAATTTTTTGGGTGAAAATTGTTGGGGAAAACCGGTGACGTCTCCGGTGATCTCATCTCTGGTCGGCGTCGGCGGTAAATCAGATTGCCCAATTGTTTTGCTGTTAGAAGTGACGCGATATCCTTAATCAGAGCAGAGAGGTCTAAATGTAACTAATGAACGAGGGGGGGCCAATGACGCATGAGCTGACACATCTCATTAGACCGAGAACATTAGCCCCCCTCGGCTGCCGATAGAGCCACAGACTTGGTGGATGAGGAGGTTCCCAGATGGAGGAACTGGGGTCATATCGTGAGGGCATGGAGGCAATTGTGAAAATGTGTTGACTTGTCTATAGGAGAAAGGATGATAGAACTGAAATTGTTAATATGATGTATAAGGGCACCTGGTATAGAGGAAAGGGGAGAGGAGCATCAGCTCCAGAGCACATCGTGGACAGTATAGGGTTAGGAGGACACGGACAGGAGGAGATCTGATGGGTGGCATAGCCGGATTTAGGAAAAAATCTGCCATAAAAGCCAAGGAAAAAGGTGACATGGAGGAAAGGAAGCTGGTGGAGAGGTAAGGAAAGAAGACAAATAAATAGCAACAGGTAGAAAATAGCATCACAGGAGGAGGCAGGAGGGAGAAACCAATAGAACGAGGCACATCGACTAGAGGATTGACGTAAGGTAGGAAAAGAGGGAATGTGTAGATCAACAGTGGGAGGGGGGGAAGAAAAATAAGGGAAGTGGCAAGGAGCGAGGGATGGACAGAGATGATGATGATGAATTGAGGATGAATAATACATGACTAAAAGGAGCGAAATGGAAAATATAGAAAAGTGGCTGCTCAAGGGGGCAGGAAGTGATAAAAAGCAGAGGAAGAGAAAGTAGAGGAAGAGGATAGATAGATAGAGAGATAGATAGATAGATAGATAGATAGATAGATAGATAGATAGATAGATAGATAGATATGGGATAAATAGATATGGGATAGATATAAGATAGATAGATAGATAGATAGATAGATATGAGATAGATAGATATGAGATAGATAGATATGGGATAGATAGATAGATATGGGATAAATAGATATGAGATAGATATGGGATAGATAGATAGATAGATAGATAGATAAGTGATAACAATCCAATGGCAAGATGGAAGGAAGATAGATATATAGATAGATATGAGATAGATAGATACATGGATAGATGATAGATATATAGATATGAGATAGATAGGTAGATAGATAGGTAGATATGAGATCGATAGATAGATATGAGATAGAAAGATAGATAGATATGAGATAGATAGATATGAGATAGATAGATAGATAGATAGAGATAGATAGATAGATAGATAGATAGATAGATATGAGATAGATAGATAGATAGATAGATATGAGATAGAAAGATAGATAGATAGATAGATAGATAGATAGGAGATAGATAGATATGAAATAGATAGATAGATATGAGATAGATAGATAGATATGAGATAGATAGATAGATATGAGATAGATAGATAGATATGAGATAGATAGATAGATAAATAGATAGATAGATAGATATAGATAGATTAGATTAGATAGATATGATAGATAGATATGAGATAGATAGAAAGATAGATAGATATGAGATAGATAGATAGATAGATAGATAGATATGAGATAGATAGATATGAGATAGTAGATAGATAGATAGATATGATGATAGAATAGATAGATATTAAATAGATAGATAGATATGAGATAGATAGATAGGAGATAGATAGATATATAGATAGATAGATATGAGAGATAGATAGATATGAGATAGATAGATAGATAAGAGATAGATAGAAAGATAGAAAGATATATATGAGATAGATAGATAGATAGATAGATAGATAGATGATATGAGATAGATAGATAGATATGAGATAGATAGATATGAGATAGAAAGAGAAGTGATCAGAATCCAATGAAGAGAAGGAAGATAGATAGATGATAACAATCCAATGACAAGATGGAGGGAAGATATATTGATAGATATGAGATAGATAGATAGATAGATATGAGATAGATAGATAGATATGAGATAGATAGATAGATAGATATGGGATAGATAGATAGATATGGGATAGATAGATAGATATGAGATAGATAGATATGGGATAGATAGATATGAGATAGATAGATAGATATGAGATAGATAGATAGATATGAGATAGATAGATATGAGATAGATAGATAGATAGATATGGGATAGATAGATATGAGATAGTTTGTAGATAGATAGATATGAGATAGATAGATATGGGATAGATAGATAGATAGATAGATAGATAGATAGATAAGTGATAACAATCCAATGACAAGATGGAAGGTAGATAGATAGATATGATAATAAAAAACAGAGGAAGAGAACGAATGCCAATATAAAGAGAGCCAAGAGAAGGATAGAAGGTGGATAGATAAGGAAGTGATGAAATCCAACCAAGAGAACATAGGTAGATAGACAGGAAAACTATGTTGGGAATAGATAAACTGGAGGAGGTGGACACGGGGCAGATGGTAACACATAAATAAATGAGGCAAGGAACGAGATACAGAGCAGGACAACAGGAATATGAATGAGCAAAGACCAGCAAGGATGTGTATAGACGTAAGGGCGAAAGCCACATACAGGAGACCTGCAAGAGGGGATCCATGGTAAGACGTAGACCCGGAGTAGCAGACATGAGAGGATACATTATGGGGCTAGAGCAATACCTATACAGACATATAGATGACAGGCTGAGGGGTTAAGTGGCAACAAAATTAGTCTCAGTGGGTAGTGAACAAAAAAAAGGGGGGATGAGGACAGACGTGAGGATTGTGGACAATGACAACCGACCTAGCAGTAGAGAATTTCAGGAAGACATGGAGTATGAGAGGGGTAGATATCTGACAGATAGGGGATGCAGAATTTTATTTTCCAGGGGGTATTTCCAGTGCAGGGTTATTTTGGGAACACCTTGTGATGCTGTTGTTGGTTCAGGCAGTTGGCACAATATTACCATGTGCAGCTCAATTACAATGATGTCGGAACGGAAACTGCTACAACCAGTCGTCCTCCACCCACACTAACCAACCCTTATGTTTTCTGTAACTAATCAGTGATATCTGCATATGTAGAATACACAGAGATGGCAGAGACAGAGCAGCAGAGCAGAGACAGGCACAGCAGAGACAGGCACAACAGAGACAGGCGCAGCAGAGACAGGCGCAGCAGAGACCAGGCGCAGCAGAGACCAGGCGCAGCAGAGACCAGGCTCAACAGAGACCAGGCACAACAGAGACCAGGCACAGCAGAGACCAGGCACAACAGAGACCAGGCACAACAGAGACCAGGCACAACAGAGACCAGGCACAACAGAGACCAGGCACAGCAGAGACAGGCACAGCAGAGACAGGCGCAGAAGAGACCAGGTGCAGCAGAGACCAGGTGCAGCAGAAACCAGGCGCAGCAGAGACCAGGTGCAGCAGAGACCAGGCACAGCAGAGACAGGCACAACAGAGACCAGGTGCAGCAGAAACCAGGCGCAGCAGAGACCAGGTGCAGCAGAGACCAGGCGCACAGAGACAGGCGCAGCAGAGACCAGGCGCAGCAGAGACAGGCGCAGCAGAGACCAGGCACAGCAGAGACCAAGTGTAGCAGAGACCAGGCACAACAGAGACAGGCGCAGCAGAGACCAGGCACAGCAGAGACCAGGTGCAGCAGAGACCGGGCGCAGCAGAGACCAGGGACAGCAGAGACCAGGCACAGCAGAGACAGGCGCAGCAGAGACCAGGCGCAACAGAGACCAGGCACAACAGAGACCAGGCACAACAGAGACAGGCACAGCAGAGACCAGGCGCAGCAGAGACAGGCGCAGCAGAGACCAGGCGCAGCAGAGACAGGTGACAGAGACCAGGCACAGCAGAGACCAGGCACAGCAGAGACCAGGCACAGCAGAGACCAGGCACAACAGAGACCAGGCGCAGCAGAGACAGGCACAGCAGAGACCAGGCACAGCAGAGACCAGGCACAGCAGAGACCAGGCGCAGCAGAGACCAGGCGCAGCAGAGACCAGGCGCAGCAGAGACCAGGCGCAGCAGAGACCAGGCACAACAGAGACCAGGCGCAGCAGAGACCAGGTGCAGCAGAGAACAGGCGCAGCAGAGACCAGGCACAGCAGAGACCAGGCGCAGCAGAGACCAGTCGCAGCAGAGACCAGGCGCAGCAGAGACCAGGCTCAGCAGAGACCAGGTGCAGCAGAGACAGGCACAGCAGAGACAGGCGCAGCAGAGACCAGGAGAAGCAGAGACCAGGCACAGCAGAGACCAGGCCAGCAGAGACCAGGCGCAGCAGAGACCAGGCGCAGCAGAGAACCAGGCGCAGCAGAGACCAGGCGCAGCAGAGACAGGCACAGCAGAGACCAGGCACAGCAGAGACCAGGCTCAGCAGAGACCAGGCACAACAGAGACCAGGCACAGCAGAGACCAGGCACAGCAGAGACCAGGCACAACAGAGACCAGGCGCAGCAGAGACCAGGCACAGCAGAGACCAGGCACAGCAGAGACCAGGCACAGCAGAGACCAGGCACAGCAGAGACCAGGCGCAGCAGAGACCAGGCACAACAGAGACCAGGCACAGCAGAGACCAAGTGTAGCAGAGACCAGCGGAGCCAATTATGGAAAACATAAAGAGTAAAATCTAAAAGGATAGTGGAGATTAATATATATCAGGGAATGGATACCCAGGGGGAGACAGAAGGATGGTGACCACAGTGTAGAGAGAAGGAGACCCCATTACTAAAGGACAGGCATGGAACACTGGGCTGAAATACAACGTAAGAGCCCATAGTCAGATATAGATGAAGGGATACAGAGTGCAGGGGTGTGGAAGTTGCACACACTAAGGTGAATACTGTGGTGGTATCAAAGCAAGATGGCAGCAGCACAAGCATAAGAGGTAGATGGGTAAGAAATGGAATATGCAGATAGGCAAGGGATGGGGATTGCGTAAATGGGTAATATTTGCAGAACATGTAATTGGGCAAGAAATGGAAAATGTGTAGACGGCAAGAGATAGGCAACATGGAGATGGTTCGAAGATGGAGATGGGAAAGAAATATGGAACAAGTAGATGGGCAGTAGATGGAGAATATGTATATAGACAAGAGATAGAGAACAAATATATGGTAGGAAATAGTCAACATGTAGATGCTTCGAAGATGGAGAAAATAGAGAAAAGAGATTGATAACACATAGATAAGAGATAGAGAACATATAAACAGAAGATGGAGACAACAGAGATGGAAGGGAGATATGGAACAAGTAGATGGGCAGGAGATGGACAACAGGTAAATGGGCAGGAGATGGAGATCAAGTATATGGGCAGGTGATGGAGAACAAGTAGATGGGCAGGTGATGGAGAACAAGTATATGGGCAGGAGATGGAGAACAAGTAGATGGGCAGGAGATGGAGAACAAGTAAATGGGCAGGAGATGGAGAACAAGTATATGGGCAGGAGATGGAGAACAAGTAGATGGGCAGGTGATGGAGAACAAGTATATGGGCAGGAGATGGAGAACAAGTAGATGGGCAGGAAATGAAGAACAAGTATATGGGTAGGTGATGGAGAACAAGTAAATGGGCAGAGATGGAAACACATAAATGGCAGGAGATGGAGAACAAGTAGATGGGCAGGAGATGGAGAACAAGTAAATGGGCAGGAAATGAAGAACAAGTATATGGGTAGGTGATGGAGAACAAGTAAATGGGCAGGAGATGGAGAACAACTAAATGGGCAGGAGATGGAGAACAAGTAGATGGGCAGGAGATGGAGAACAAGTAAATGGGCAGGAAATGAAGAACAAGTATATGGGCAGGAGATGGAGAACAAGTAGATGGGCAGGAAATGAAGAACAAGTATATGGGTAGGTGATGGAGAACAAGTATATGGGCAGGAGATGGAGAACAAGTAGATGGGCAGGAGATGGAGAACAAGTATATGGGCAGGAGATGGAGAACAAGTAGATGGGCAGGAGATGGAGAACAAGTATATGGTCAGGAGATTTTAGAACAAATATATGGTAGGAAATAGGCAACATATAGATGCTTGGGAGATGGAGAAAATAGAGATGGGAAAGAGATGGATAAAACATAGATAAGAGATGGAGAAGATATAAACAGAAGATGGAGACAACAGAGATGGAAGGGAGATATGGAACAAGTAGATGGGCAGGTGATGGAGAACAAGTAGATGGTCAAGAGATTTTAGAACAAATATATGGGCAGGAGATGGAGAACATAGATATGGAGGAGATGGAGAACAAAGTAAAATGAGGATAGAAAAGATGGAGATGGAGACATAGATATGATAGAGATGGAGAAGGAGTATATGAGTAGATAGATAGAAGATGGAGATGGAAAACATATAGATAGACATAAGATGGAGAGAACAGAGATAGAAGGGAGATATGGAACAAGTAGATGGGCAACAGATGGAAAAAAATAGATGAGTAAGACATGGAGAAACATCAATGGAAGATAGAGGACAGCATGGAGGATGGGCAGAAGATGGAGAAAACATTATTAGACAACATATAAAAAGGCAAGGGATGGAGAACACAGAGACAGAGGAAGACAGGAAACAAGTAGATGATGGAAAGGAGATGGAGAACACATAGGATAGGAAATAGGAAAAAAATCTGGTAGAGATGGAGAAAGATAAGAGAGGAGAACATTAGGGATGGGCAGGAGATGGAGTGAACAACATAAGATGAGCAAAGGGATGAGTAAAACATGAAGGATTGGACAGGAGGAATGGAGAAAAATATAGATAGGAGAATGGAGAAACATCATGAAGATGGGCAGCATGGAGATACATGAAGATGGGCAAGAGATGGATGAACAAAAAAGGCAAGGGATGGGCAAGGAGATGGAGAACAACATGTAGGGATGGAGGAGATGGAGAACAGCATGAGATGGGCAAGGGATAGACAAACATAAGTAGGGCAGGAATAGGAGAAACAACATGAGGGAAGGGCAGGAGATGGAGAACATGAGGGATGGGCAGGAGATGGAGAACATTAGGGATGGGCAGGAGATGGAGAACATGAAGGACAGGCAGGAGAGGGAGAACAACATGAAGGATGGGCAGGAGATGGAGAACAACATGAAGGATGGGCAGGAGATGGAGAACAACATGAAGGATGGGCAGGAGATGGAGAACAACATGAAGGATGGGCAGGAGATGGAGAACAACATGAAGGATGGGCAGGAGATGGAGAACAACATGAAGGATGGGCAGGAGATGGAGAACAACATGAAGGATGGGCAGGAGATGGAGAACAACATGAAGGATGGGCAGGAGATGGAGAACAACATGGGGGATGGGCAGAAGATGGAAAACAACATGAGGGATGGGCAGGAGACAGAGGCGTAACTTCAAGCTCTTGGGCCCTGGTGCAAAAAGTGAAATGGGGCCCCCCAGCTCCCATGCACCATCTGCAATACTGGTGTTTTCTTATGTGGAATTAGAGATTTTGGGCCCCTCAGACTGCAGGGCCGTTAGGACTGCTACGCTGCAACCTGTAGCTAGCCCCTGGCAGGTGATGGAGAACAACATGAGGGATGGGCAGGAGATGGAGAACATGAGGGATGGGCAGGAGATGGAGAACAACATGAAGGATGGGCAGGAGATGGGTAACAACATGAAGGATGGGCAGGAGATGGAGAACATGAGGGATGGACAGGAGATGGAGAACAACATGAGGGATAGACAGGAGATGGAGGACAACATGAGGGGTGGGCAGGAGATGGAGAACATGAGGAATGGACAGGAGATGGAGAACATGAGGAATGGACAGGAGATGGAGAAAAACATGAAGGATGGGCAGGAGATGGAGAACAACATGAAGGATGGGCAGGAGATGGAGAACAACATGAAGGATGGGCAGGAGATGGAGAACAACATGAAGGATGGGCAGGAGATGGAGAACAACATGAAGGATGGGCAGGAGATGGAGAAATAAATGAAGGGTGGGCAGGAGATGGAGAACAACATGAAGGATGGGCAGGAGATGGAGAACAACATGAAGGATGGGCAGGAGATGGAGAACAACATGAAGGATGGGCAGGAGATGGAGAACAACATGAAGGATGGGCAGGAGATGGAGAACAACATGAGGGAAGGGCAGGAGATGGAGAACAACATGAAGGATGGGCAGGAGATGGAGAACAACATGAAGGATGGGCAGGAGATGGAGAACAACATGAAGGATGGGCAGGAGATGGAGAACATGAGGGATGGGCAGGAGATGGAGAACAACATGAAGGATGGGCAGGAGATGGAGAACAACATGAGGGATGGGTAGGAGATGGAGAACAACATGAGGGATGGTCAGGAGATGGAGAACAACATGAGGGATGGGCAGGAGATGGAGAACAACATGAGGGATGGGCAGGAGATGGAGAACAGCATGAGGGATGGGCAGGAGATGGAGAACAACATGAAGGATGGGCAGGAGATGGAGAACAACATGAGGGAGGGGCAGGAGATGGAGAACAACATGAGGGATCGCCAGGAGAGGGGAGCATGAAGGATGGGCAAGACATGGAGATCACATAGATGGGTCAGAAAAGGGAAGTGAGAGGTAATGGTACAGAGATGTCTCTTAGGGAAGGGTAGAAAGTCAAAACACAATGATCAACAGAAGAATAAATAGAAACAGGATAATAAATTAATAAAGGAAAACATCAAGGTGAAGATCTAAGAGCAGGCAATGTATATAGAGAAGGGCCACATGAGGTAAGAGGATTAAGATATGAGAAGGAAATTGCACAGTAAGAAACTACAGATGCTCACGACCATGACTGAGTAGCTGAGACAGAGCTCGTGAAGACCTTATTTTTATGTATGAGGGGTGACACCTTAATCCTTTCGGTGAAGGTTTTCTCTGTGCTCAGCTATCCTCAGGAAACGGTTAACCTTTTGTGGATAATGGGTTTGTATGTATTCCTCCCTACTCCAGATATTGAATGCAGCAGGGCATCCCCATTGAGAGTAGTGGCAGAAGGGGAATCCTTCCTTCCAAGAAGTGGGCAAGGAGATGGTGGTTGGGGGGGCAGCCTCCCACTCATACACATAATGATTCCTCTGCAGTGTCTGGTGCAGCATCTCCGTGTATAGAGAGAATGGGGGAAGGAAAGGGAGGAGGGCTGCAATCGTCTTCATCCTAGGTTCCTATAGAAACAGCGTACAGTGCGGATAAATTGTCTTCATGGCCAATAACATAGTCCTAGATGTGCATTATGTGTACATACGGACAATAGTCCTGTCAGGTCCATACAGGTAACGTGTACAAGTTGGAGCTAAATAGGTTGAGTCAGATCAACAGTTAAAAGGGATTGAAAGGATGGGAGGGGGTAAGAGATTCTTCCAGGGAATCCCAGATTGTCAGACACCGCTCGGTACGTGACACTGATCCAGAAGCAAAGACATGCGGATGTTCTCTGACAAGTCAGAAGCCAAGTTCATGAGATCCTCCAAAAGGGTTTCCCCAAAATGTATTGGGACCAGATTGTCTATTAGGGTAACAGCACCAGAAAGAAAGCCATAGACATAGAGGATGCCACCTACTCTACACTATAAAGCTAAAATATGTCTATATTAATAAGTGGTATTGACCACATGAGACATAGGCAACAAACATGGTCTATGGTAAGCCCGGGTCTAAAGCAAAGGTCTACTGAAACACACCGTGATGTAAAAATAAGCTCTATACAGGGGTGAATGTGTTAAGTTACAGAGAACTGCAGTATTTCTGGGAGGGAGGGAGCGAGAGAGGACCCTGCAGAATTTTATGGAGGGAGGAGATACCTGCATGATTCTAGAAAGGGGGGTTTGGGAAAGACCTAAAGGATTTCCATAATGGAACTCCCCGACTCCTTCCGCTCCCCACCTCCGCACTCCTCGCTCTCCCATGCAGACACATTCTGTCTTCCACCATCTTCATCTGTCTGCTCCCTGCCCTCCCCACTCCCTACCCAAACCATCCGACGCTTCCAGGAAGAGGTTGATCTCAACAGTAATCAAAAAAATGGTGTAATTCTGTGACGACTTCACAAACCAATAAACACTTTATCTCTTTTTCTCTCCCTTTTTCCACCTTCCATTCTCATCATTTTTTGCTTGCTCCCACTCCTTTTATTTTGCCCGTTTCTCAATCAATTGCACTCATATTTGTTGAAATCATGTTTATATTTATGTATTAATCACATTGCCCTCCCTTCCCTCCAACACATTGCCTACGTTGCCTTCCCTCTCTTCATACAGAAATGTTCCCCGCACCCCCCTTCCTCCTCATCTTGACCCTCACCCGTACCCATGCCTCCTTTTCTCCTGCCATTCCTTTGACTGAGGAACAGAGGAACCAGACCACTCCTCGATCAACACACGGTGATGCTGTACACCACTCTCAACAACTTGAGGACCATCATTAGGCTCCATCACTTGTTCAAAGCCAGGAAGAAAAAAGTGAAGCTATCCAAGAGAGAGCAGCTCCCAATGCCCAGTCTTCATCCACCTCCGATGATGAGGATGAGCTATTTAAGGACATAAGTCCCAAAGACCTAGCTGCTGTGCTCTTGAAGGCATTAAACCCAGATGATGTAGAGCAAACTCCTTCTACTGTAGCAGAAAAGATGCCCCCTAGTGTCCAAGAGCTTGTTACAGAAGAAACTAGTAATAGAGATGAGGAAGACTTGACTGAACAAGTAAAGAGTAGAACGAGAAGTTCTGACAAAGACGAAGACATAAAAGAGGATGCGAAGATGGAGGAAGAAGGCGATATGGAAAGTGTGAAGTCGTTGCTGCAGGAACTTGAGGCTTTTGAGCCTCCATCTAAAAAAGAGCAGGATCCCCCTCAAGAAGGAAGCCTCGAGAGCGAGGACCTGCAAGAGCTAAGAGAACTACTAGGCTTTGGTGAACAAATGGGGGAGGAGAAAAGAAGCCCGATGAATCCTGTTCCACACACTCCTCGAAGATTAGAGGAAGAGGAAGAACAAGAAAGGGAAGAGGATGAAAAACTTGCCAGTGTTGCCCAAGACCTTCTACTTCAATACTTATTAAATGGTGGAGAAAGTGAAGATGAAGATGAAGAGGAAGAAGAGGAAGAAAAGGAGAAAGAACAAGACTACTCAGTAGACGATTTTGCTGGGGGTCAACGACCACTGTTCGAAGATGAGGAAGAGGAAAAAACTCAGAGTAAAAGGTCAAAGGATGATGATATAGAAGAAGTAGATCCACAAACTATTGATAAACTAATTGAGCTTTCCAGTCGCTTACATCTGCCGGCTGATGATGTGGTCGATATCATTAATGATGTAGAGAAGAGGAAGAGGAGAAGAATGAAGAAGAAGAAGGCAAGAGATGACTTTCTAGGACGAAAGGACAGAATTCGGAATTCACAATCATGGCCAGATTCCGGCTACTACCCTAGAAGAAAGCTCGATCAACAGTCTAGTTGGAATAAAGTAGACACAACCTGGAAAAAACCTTCTACACCATCTTGGAATAGAAACAGACTACCAGAATCTACCTGGAAGAAGTTGGCAAACCCAATTTGGACTAAACCTTCAAAGTCCAACTGGAATAAGGTGTCAGAGCCAATCTGGAATAAGGAATCAGAACCAGGTTGGAATAAGGTAACCCAGCCAAGCTGGAATAAGGTGTCAGAGCCCAGTTGGAATAAGGTGTCCCAGCCGAGCTGGAATAAGGTGTCACAGCCAAGCTGGAATAAGGTGTCTGAGCCAAACTGGAATAAGGTATCAGAACCAAACTGGAATAAGGTATCAGAACCAAGCTGGAATAAGGTATCAGAACCAAGCTGGAATAAGGTATCAGAACCAAGCTGGAATAAGGTATCAGAATCAAACTGGAATAAGGTGCCCGAATCAAGTTGGAATGAGATCTCTAAGCCAAGCTGGAACAAGGTGTCTGAGCCAAGCTGGAACAAGGTCTCTGAGTCCTCCTGGAATAAGATGCCCGAGTCAAGTTGGAATGAGGTGTCTAAGCCAAGCTGGAACAAGGTATCTGAGCCAAGATGGAATAAGATATCAGAACCAAGCTGGAACAAGATGTCAGAAACAAAGTGGAATAAGGTCTCTGAGCCAAGCTGGAGCAATCTGCCAGACACCAAATGGAATAAAATGCAGGAGTCAAGCTGGAATAAGGCATCACAACCGAGCTGGAATAAAGCTATGGATCTCTATACACGAAGATACCGTGCACGCCCAGCCCCTTACACTAAATTCATCCGACCTAGAACCTTCCAAAACCCTCTGAGATACTATTACAAACCTCCTATCCCACAGGATGATTACTTTGACGATGACCAAGATAAGCAGGAGGAAATGGAGAACTATATTGAAAGGATCCTGCTAACCCATCCTGAGGTATTCCAGTGATAGAATCCCAGACCTTATCCCAATCAGATATAACTTAACAACTTGACCCAGTAAGAAAAATCCAGTCCAGCTCCATTATATACAACTCAACTGAGAAAAGAAATGGATAAGTGACTCATTGACCCTCACTGATCTCAGTTGGATCCATTTAGACCAACTTAAGTAAACTCAGCATCCAATGATTATTTACACATATAGCAAGCCCTCCATTTGAGTGCCTAATAGTGTCAGTGTAATAACTGAATCCACAATAGCACCTTCGATGTCCAGTATTATGTTAGATGATGACATTCCTTAAAGATGACCCCCACAATCTAGTCTACCGGTCCACCGCTCAACACGTCCATGAACGAAACAACGATTCCACCTAGAGATTGAACCGTATTCCGGTTCACTCGATCATCTGGACTTGAGCTTGTATTATGGATAGTGCCACCATTCCAAGATAAAACGTGGATCTTCCCAGCCTTACAATTCCAGGTTCAAAAGAGTCTGTATTTCAACAACACCAACAAAAAAAATATGTAACTATTGCACTATACAAGTTTCCTGGTCTTGGTAGTCACTGAAATAGCCAAGAACATGAAACACTAAATCTTTGACCCTTAGGATCATCTAAAGGAGACCTAGCTATGTAGAATGTCTGTGGTCTACACACAGTGGAGGCAGATGTTTCCAGGCATGGTGTACTTCATGGACAACCCCTGAAGAAATAGGTCCATCGTGAAGACTGTTTTTATAGATGGTGCTGTCCCAGGTGCTGGAGTAACTCATCGGCCTATCGCTCTACCCTACTCAACATTCCTTATTGATCTAAAGATGGTGGCGTATGATCCCAATGAATAAAAGAAACCATAGACATAATATAGTAAAGCGTGGGATGATAGTCGAGCACAGGAGATATCAGTCTCCACTGTCTGTAGGTACACTAAGGGCCACATGTATGAACCTGTTTAGGTCTAAAACTCACTTTTTTGCCCATAGTAACCTATAGGCAAAGAGTGAGTTTTAGACCTAAACAGGTTCATACATGTGGCCCTAAATCTTTGACCCTTAGGATCAACTAAAGGAGACCTATGTATGTAGAAGGTCTGTGGTCTACACACAGTGGAGGCATATGTTTCCAGGCATGGTGTACTTCATGGACAACCCCTGAAGAAAAAGGTCGATCAGGAAGACTGTTTTTATAGATGGTGCTGTCCCAGGTGCTGGAGTAACTCATCGGCCTATCGCTCTACCCTACTCAACATTCCCTATTGATCTGAAGATGGTGGTGTATGATCCCAATGAATAAAAGAGACCATAGACGTACATAATATAGCAAAGCCTGTGATGATAGTCGAGCACAGGAGATATCCGTCTCCACTGGAAAAGTCAACTTAAGGGTCAAATATTTATCATACCATAGAAATTGGGAGGTGAAATACGTCTCTCGGTATTGAGCACAATATTTGTAGTCCCATCAACCCCACACAATACAGGATTAAAAAAAAAATAAAAATAAAAAAAATAAGATGTCATACTTAGGGGGTACATTGCCCCATCCCCTCAGTCCCCCTCTCCTCCTGGACTTACACCGGTTGCATGCCCCCACCCCACCCCACCCCTCCTCTCCATCCAGTGTCTTGGCTGCTGTAGCCTGTTCTGTGATGCTGTTGGTGTTCCTTGCTAATAAACGAGCTTTCTCTCTGCTCCACTTTGTACATATCATATGAATACTTTTGCTAAGGAAATAAAGCTAACTATTTTATTATGAGTTATGGTTGTTATTTGGCCCGTGCAAAAGGTTGTGGGCCCGGGGACGCAGAAAACAGTTTGGGGTGTTCTCTACGTGCAAATATATCCATATTGTCAGGGGAAGGCAGAGGCGGTGGATCCAACTTAAAAAAAGGTGAAATGAGCAAAAAAATTGGTCCCGCTCAAAATTCGACCATGAGTAATTCTGATCTATCCTACTTCTATGTATTATAAATCCAAAAAGACCAAAAGGTTGATACAGGCAGAGCCAATAAAATGCTAAATTTATTTATAAATCCATTAAAAAGACAAAGGTATAGTCGGTCATGACTGACGCGTTTTGGGTAGTGGCACCATTAGTCATAGTGGCACTCATATGTATTCTACCTATAGGTGTAATATGATGGGCACTATGTATGCAAAGTGTCTAGCAGCAAGGCTGTCTTTCTTGTCCTACGCAACCAATCGGCGCTAATAGCAACCAATCAGAACTCATAGTGACCAATCAGAGCCCATAGTGACCAGTCAGAGCCCATAGAGACCAATCAGAGCCATGCGACCCAAACAGAGCTCATAGGAACCAATCAGAACTCATAGTGACCAATCAGAACTTATAGTGACCAATCAGAGCCCATAGCAACCAATCAGCACTTATAGCAACATTTAGGGGCCATAGTGACCAAAGCACTTATGCAACAATCAGCCCATAGTGACCAATAGAATATATGACCAATCAGAGCCCATAACAACCAATCAGAGCCATAGAACCAATCAGAGCCCAAAGCAAACAATTTAGAGCAATAGCACCAATCAGAGCACATAGCAACCAATCAGCACTCATAGCAACCAATCAGAGCCCATAGCGACCAATCAGAGCCCATAGCGACCAATCAGAGCCCAAAGCAACCAATCAGAGCCCAAAGCAACCAATCGAGCCCCAAAGAACCAATCAGAGCACATAGCACCAATCAGAGCCACAGCAACCAATCGAGTCATAGTGAAACCCAAACAGAGCTCATAGAAATAATCAGACTCATTAGTAACCAAATCGAGCCATAGCAACCAAACAGAGCCAGCGACCAATCAGAGCTCATAGCAACCCAATTTAGAGCCCATAGCAACCAACCCGAGCTCATAACGACCAATCAGAGCCCATAGCGACCAATCAGAGCCTAGCGACCAATCAGAGCCCATAGCGGACCAATCAGAGCCCTAGCACCAAACAGAGCTCATAGCGACCCATCAGAGCTCATAGTTACCAATCAGAGCCCATAGCGACCAATCAGACCCCATAGCAACCAATCAAAGCCCATAGCAACCAATCAAAGCTCAGATTTAATTTCATATAGTGCGCTGGGAAATAAAAGCTGAGCTTTAATTGGTTGCTGTGGGCTTTGTTTGGTTTGCTATGAGCTTTGATTGGCTTCTAGGAGCTCTGATTGGTTGCTATGGGCTCTAATTGGTCGCTATGGGCTCTAATTGGTCGCTATGGGCTCTGGTTGCTTTGGGCTTTGATTGGTTGCTATGAGCTCTGGTCGGTTGCTGTGGGCCACAAAGACAATCTTACTGTTAGACAGTTTTCATACATTAGGCGCAATGTGTTCTAAACTTATATAGTATTGCCATACGAGTCAAAGGGTTCACATGTGACATTCACATTACAGCACAACACATCTGTTTTAGTGATAGGGATTGAAACTGGTTTGAACAGATGAACAGGAGATTTCAATATACAAACACAAGAATGAACAAACTTTTACACACAGGTGAATGACATGGGAGGGGGGAGGATAACCCACGGCCATCTTATCCATTGGGCACACTGGGCAGTTGCCTGGGGGTCCCATAAGCGTAGGGAGCCCAGGTGGTGACTGTATGTCCCTGGAATTCAGGACATATGCCCTAAATCCTTGTATTTGCGCTACTTCTTCATCTGTTTGTGTGTTTTTAGGACATGTGCCCTAAATCCTTGTATTTGCGCTACTTCTTCATCTGTTTGTGTGTTTATAGGACATGCAAACTTCAAAACCATGGTGGAGCAGGGAACCATCGGCTCCCTGCACTGCCCATTGGTCCTGTAGGTTGCAGGCTGCTTACAAGACATCAGCGGGATGTTCTGATGTAGCTGCATGATGGTATGGGTGTGCTTGGGGTGGTGTGAGATCACACTACATTGTGCCCGGGGACCCATGATAACCTTGTGGGAACCATGTGGAAGGAGCCATGATGTATACTGCAAGAGGGTGGGAAGACAGAAGGCCAGAAGAGGACGTCAGATCCTGTCCCCATACACACACAGAGGTCCAATATACAAGCTAATGTAAGTTATAATTCCTATGTTTTCTTGTAATTTTACACCATAGACGTGACTTAAGTGTAAAGAAGGAATCTCTGTTTTGAAAAAGGGTAAGTATTTTCTCATATCAATGGCGTCTCTAAATCAGGGGCGTCAAACTCATCAGCCACATTATGGCTGCTGTCAAAGGGTCTTCGGAGGGCCTTGGGGGAGGCTAGGGCTGTCAGAGCTGTACCATCGCTAGTAAGTTGCTGAACAGAGAGGTGTGGTGGTGCATGCCGGACCATCGGATCCAAGATGGCGCCCGCTCCATGTACTGGTTGCATACTCAAGGGAGAGGGGAGAGTCGGTCCTTCTGTATCCAGACCTCATCCATCCATGCTTGCTGTCATTAAGCTCTCATGGGCCACTTATTATGACATGATCAGCTGGATTTGGCTCACGGGCCTGGAGTTTGACACATTTGCTCTAAATAAATCCATATTTTCAGCCTCTATTGAATTTTATGATCCATTTTCTGTCTTGAAGGGGTGTTCCCATATTAGTCAATCATGACATATCATTAGCTCTGGGTCCTATCTTGATGGAGGGCTCTCAAAAGTATCTGAAAAGTTTTTCTCAACTGGACAACAACTTTTAGGGCATGTCCCCACTGCACGGTTTTTCAGCCGGTTTGCGTTTTTTCAGACCGCCTGAAAAACCGGCCGAAAAATGAGCAGAATGGTGCTCTATGGAAAACCCGTGCAGCAGTCCTCACTGCACGTGTCTTCCGCCCGGCGGTTTTGTCGCCGGTGGACCGGCAACAAAACATTGAACACGCACAATCTTCCGTCCGGTATCTGGACGGAACATGTGCATCTCAATGCGAGGAGGGAGGGCTGTTCTCCGCTCATTGCGGAGAAAAGCCGTCCCCCCCGCGGCCGCGGGAACGGCCGCAAAACCGGACTAATACCGGCTGGCAAACCAGCCGGTATTTGTCCACTGCCAAGTAAACGGCCCCTTAAGAAGAGTTCCCATGTCAGACAGTTATGGCATATTGATAAAACAAGCCATAGCTGTGTGATAGGTGCGGGTCCCAGACATGGAAAAGGAACCTTGAGAGAGGGCCCCAAAAGTTTCCATGCAGAACACAGAGAAGATAACGTTTGGGCACAAGCCTCCATTCTGTTTCTATGGGAACTCAATACTCCCATTGAAGTTAATAGTGCTGCGCATGCGCAACTTCCTCTCCGCTCCGCGAGGAATCTTTCTGGGACCCACATCTATCAGACATTGACAGTATATCCTACTGATATGCCCTCTAAATTTGAGATGGGAGCATCCCCTTAACGACCTATATTTGTAGTCTCCATTGAGAGTAGAAATACCACAGATCAAGGCTCTCTACATAGTAATGAAATAAACTTCTAAAATGGGTTCCTCATGTCGGGTACTCTGTAGTTGTTGAAAGGGTCACAAAATGGCCCACTACTGGGACCACCAGCAATCTCCAATCTCTGGAGATACCTGACACTACAGGCCTTATGTATGAAAGGTATAAGACTGCCTATGTTGCCCATAGTGACCAATCAGAGCCCATAGTGACCAATCAGAGCTCATAGCAACCAATCAGAGCTCATAGCAACCAATCAGAGCTCATAGCAACCAATCAGAGCCCATAGCAACCAATCAGAGCCCATAGCAACCAATCAGTGCTCATAGCAACCAATCAGAGCTCATAGCAACCAATCAGAACTCATAGTAACCAGTCAGAGCTCATAACAACCAATCAGAGCTCATAGCAACCAATCAGAGCTGAGCTTACATTTCATATAGTGCTCTGGAAAAATAGAAGCTGAGCTCTGATTGGTTGCTATGAGCTCTGATCGGTTGCTATGGGCTCTGTTTGGTTGCTATGAGCTCTGATTAGTTACTATGGGCTCTGATAGTTTCCTATGAGATCTGATTGGTTGCTATGGGCTCTGATCGGTTGCCATGAGTTCTGATTTGTTACTATGGGCTCTGATTATATATGAACTCTGGTTGCTATGAGCTCTGTTGGTTACTATGGGCTCTGATTGGTTGCTGTGGGCTCTGATTGGTTTCTGTGAGTTCTGATTGGTTGCTGTGAGCTCTGATTGGTTGCTATGAGCTCTGATTGGTGGCTATGGGCCCTGATTGGTTGCTATGAGCTCTGATTGGTTACTATGGGCAATGAAGAAAGTCTTACTCCTAGACAGTTTTCATACATGCCCCCCTGGGGGTAAGTTCACACAGCTGATTTTGATGCTGTTTTTGGAGTGGTTCCTTGCCCAAAACAGCGTCAAAAAGGCTCCAAAACATCCCCAGTTCATTTTCATTGATACCTATGTAAAACAGTGTTGAAGTTCACACATGACAAGGTTTTCCGCACTTCTTTGGGCGATGAAAAAGCGTCCTGTCCTGTGTTTTCGAAGCTGAAAATCGTTTTTGCGCGTTTTGGGCGTATCTCTCTGCGCTGTTTTTGCCCTGCCTATCAATTTGTATGAGTTTCTGAAAGAAAACAGTGTTGGAAAACCTTGTCGAAAACCTGATCAAATCCTTGTCTGGAACTGCGCTGCAAAACCTCATCAGAAACCACAAGGAAAAATCCTGATCAAGTCCTCGTCAAACCCTCCTCTGAGAAGTGCTGCATTGAGGCGCTTTGCAGACAAAGTTCTGCCGCCGATCCGGATGCTGAAAATTCAGCGTCCAAATCATCCGTGCAAATATACCCTAAGGGCGACAAGTATGAACGGGGCTGCTGTCCTTTCAGCCCAAAAACTGGCACAGTTCTTTTCGCTAAATTTTTTACGTGCACACTCCACTATCAGGCACATTACAGGGCGCCCGCGGCACTTTGTAATGCGCCTGAGATCGGGGGCGCGCTGGAGGTGGGGCGCACTACAACCGTACGAGGCTACACATTTATAGCTTCAGTGCAGCAAATCCAGGCTCATTACTGCTGGAGCAGGTAGAGCACTTTAGAAGTGGTTTACCTGAGCCAGAAGTGTCGCTTTGCAGCGAGAAAGCGCTAAATCGATAACCCGCAGTTGAACCGGGTCATAGATTCGGGCACACTCCACGCTACTAATACGTGCAAGAAAAAAATGTCCAGGTGACGCAGGACCTTAAAAAGAAGATTCCCTTTTATTAACGCACGCTGTCTTACAAGGTACAAAACCGTACATGGAGTGGAGAGAGCAGCGCATGCGCAACCTTGGGTTCCGAAAGGAGACTTAGGCTATGTTCACATGTACGCGCCACAATACGCGTGTGCTTTGAGAGTCGTACTGATCAGCGCGTACTCCCACGGGGGGCTGGCAGCCCGCCGGCCCCATTGACATTCATTACTCGCGGCACGTATTCACCGCTAGTAATTGACATGTCCCTTTCTCCCCGCGCGGCGTATTGTACGAGCGGGGAGAGGAGGCGTAATCCGTAGTTCTCTATGAGGACTATGGATTACGATAATTTCGGCATCTCGCCCGTATTAGAGCACAAATACATCGCAAAATGCGCGCCGAAATTCCCCCGTGTGAACATAGCCTTACTGTGTAGACATAGCCTTATATGTTCAGAAAGTAGATACTTGCCTGTCCTTGCTTCTGCTGAAAGACAATGAGGTGGGACATGGGTACCATGAAGCTCTAAATTTGCCCCTTCGTAATTGCACTAACGTTGAGTTAGATACAGAGCAGACCATGAGTCCTGGTTCTGTATGATGACATTGATTTTTAAGTTCCAGTAGTTGAGAGACCATAATCGGATATACATGAGCTATAATAATATAATAATTACACAGTATCTTTTCCATGCCCCCCAAGTTATTGATTTATGTGGAGCAACAGGCAGGTAGGAGACAGGCGACAGGTACGGGAGCGCTGGTTTCCAGGAGCCAAGCGACAGCAAGTAGATGTAACCAGGACAGCAATGAAAGAGCCCGGGTAATGAATGACATCACAAAACTGCCCCGGAGAAAGGGCCCGGAAGTTCTGAAGCCCCAGGGGGTTTGGCCACCCTTTTAGGTATTGGCCCTTTGAATCCCAGGACCCCAGCACGCTCGGGGCCCCTTAGGAGGGGTGTCCCGTCGGGAACACGGGAAAGGAGATGGCGTGGACCCAGGGCATGGGCAGGTAAGTAAAAGCTGACAGGGGGTTACAGTGGGTGACGCCACACGAGCACAACTGCAGTCCTGAGCAGAGACCGGGGCATGCATCGTGACAATCTGGCTCCGATTCACTTTGTTCTAAAATCCCAAAACCAATTTTTAATGGGGTGAGAGGGGGTTTTTTGATGGGCCCCGTGAATTTCCTCTACCCTCTTCCCGGGGGCCCCTAAATAAGGACCTTCCTTTGGGGTCCACAAAGGGATTTCCCTGGGGGGCCAAAATTAAGGCCCTTCCCCTGGGGCTCCCCTAAGGATTTTTTCCTTGGGCCCCAAAAGGACCCCCCTACTACAAGGATTTCCCCCATAGGGGGCCCCAAAAAAACCTAAGTTAAGAATCCTTTTTTCCTGGGGCCCCCACTAAAAATTTCCCCTGGGGCCATAAAAAGGGAAACCTTCCCTAGAGCCCCGAAAAGGGATCTTCCCTGGGGCCCCTAAAAGGGGAATTTTTCCCTGGGATTATTTAAGGTTCTTCCCTGGACCCATAAAAAGGGCCCTTTCCCCTAGGGCTCCATTAAGGATTTCCCCCTTGGGCCCAAAAAAAACCTTCCCTGGCCCTCCACTAGGGAAATCTTCCCTGGGGCCCTAATAAGAACCTTCCCTAGGGCTCCACTAAGGATCTTCCCTGAGGCCCTAATAAGGACCTTCCCTGGGGCCCCACTAAGGATCTTCCCTGGGGCCCTAATAATAACCTTCCCTAGGGCTCCACTAAGAATCTTCCCTGAGGCCCTAATAAGGACCTTAACTGGGGCACCACTAAGGATTTTCCCCTGGGGACTAATGGGGAAACCCATTCCCCTCCCTTAAAAAGGGGTCCCCCCCCTAAGGATTTTTCCCCCTTAAAAAACCCCCCCAATAAGAACCTTTCCCCTTGGGCCCCAAAATTTAGAACCTTCCTTTGGGCCCCCAAAAAGGAAAACCCTTTCCCTGGGGCCCCAAAGGATCTTCCCGGGGGGGCCCAAATAAGGATCTTCCCGGGCCCCCCTTTAAAAAAAATTCCCGGGGTTGGCCTCCTTAAAAAAGGCCCCTTAAAAAGGGGGCCCCCACTAAGGATTTTCGCTGGGGCTTTTTTTTGGGGACCCTTCCCCTGGGCTCCAGAAGGATCTTCCCTGGGGCCCAATAAAAAAAATTTCCCTTAGGGCCCCACAAAGGATTTACGGGGGCCCAAAAAAGGGAACCTTCCCTAGGGCCCCATTTTAAGGATTTCCCTGGGCCCAAATTTAAGGCCCTTCCCGGGGGCCCCCACTAAGGATCTCCCCTGGGGCCCTAATTAAAACCCTTCCCCTTTGGGCTCCCTAAGGATCCCCGGGGGCCCCTTTAAAAATTAAAACCTTTTTCCTTTGGGCTCCACTAAGGATCTCCCCTGGGGCCCTAATAAGGACCTTCCCTAGGGCTCCCAAACCCCCGGGGGTTTTCCCTGGGGCCCAAATAAGAACCTTCCCTAGGGCCCCAAATAAGGATTTTAACCCTGGGGCCCAAAATAAGGCCCTTTTCCCTAGGGCCCCACTAAGGATCTTCCCTGGGGCCCTAATAAGAACCTTCCCTAGGGCCCTAATAAGAACCTTCCCTAGGGCCCTAATAAGCCCCCTTTCCCCCTAGGGCTCATAAGGTTTCCCCCCTGGGGCCCTAAAAAGGGACCCTTTCCCCTTGGGCTGCACAAAGGATCTTCCCTAGGGCCCCACTAAGGATCTTCCCCGGGCCCCCTTTAATAAAAACCTTTTCCCTGGGGCCCCTTAAAAAAACCTTTAATTAAAAACCCTTCCCCGGGGGGCCCCCAAAAATTAAAAAGGAACCCTTTCCCCTGGGGTTTTCCCACAAAAAGGGAATTTTTAACCCTGGGGGCCCTAAAAGGGCCCTTCCCCTTAGGGCCCTTAAAAGGGAATTTCCCGGGGGTTTGGCCCCCCAAATAAAAACCTTCCCCTAAAAGCTCCACAAAAGGATCTTCCCTGGGGCCCAAATAAGAACCTTGACTAGGGCTCCACTAAGGATCTTTCTTAGGGCCCTACTAAAAACACAGAAGAAATCCAAGAAAATACCCGGAAAATTTCCCTTTGGGAAAAAGGGGGGGGAAGTGTATTTCGAAGGGACTTTTGGGGAACTTAGGGCGACTGTATGAATCCCGGGGGGTTGGGGCGCTTTTTCCGCCAGTTTTCCGGCGGAATTTTTTGCCCGGGATTTATGTCGGGGCCGGGGCGCGTCTACTTTACAATGAAATTTTTCCGCCGCCCCCTCGCCGTTTTTTAGGGGCAGTGCGGGAGAGGGAAAGTGGGGGGCTGGGGCCCTTTGTTTCGGCGCCCAAAGGGTGGGTGCGGTAAATCTTTTGGGGGGAAAAAGTCCGCGCGCCTGGCCGGGTTTTGGTGTGGGGGAGTGCGGGGACCGAGGCGAGGCGGGGTGCGCCTGGGGATTCGCCGTCGGGGGGTTTGCGCTGTACATGGGGTTGCGTGCCAAATGGGGGGGCAAACGGGGGGGGGGAAACGGGGTTTTTTCCGGGATTTCCCATGTGCAATTTCCCTTGGTTGGGGTTTCCGGCGGAAAACCCGTTTCTTGGGATTTAACCCCTTTTATTTTAAAAAAAAGGGTTTTTGCCAAAAAATTTAAAAATCTTTAAAAAAGGTTTTTAAATTTTAAAATTAAAAATTTTAAATTTTTTTAAAAATTCTCATGGTGGCTCCGGCCCTGGAGCGCGGGAAAATTTTAAGGACCCCGCCCAAAATTCCCCCAAAATAAAAAAAGGGGAAAAGAATTTTGGCTCGGGGGTTTGGGCTTGGTTTGGAATAGCCAACCCACCTAAAGTCAGGAAATCCCCAAGGCTTTTCTGTTCTTTTTAAAAAAACCTTTTTATTTTGAAAAATTATCCCGCCTTTTTATTGATTTCCAAAACCCCTTTTCCCAGCCCGGGAAAAGGGTTCTTTGGGGTCTTTTCCCTTGAATTTTTTTGGTCCAAAAAGTTCTTCCTTCCCTTTATTTTATGGGGTTCCTCTTTCGGGGAATTTAAAATTCAAAAAATGCAAAAAGGCTAGGGAACCCCGGGGGGGAGCCTCGGGCCCCAAATAAAAACCTCTTTTCTGATTTTTCTTTTTTAAAAAATTCCCCAGCCGTTTTGATTGGAAAATTTTTCCCCGGTTTTTTTTGGGTTAAATGGGGACCTTCCTTTTCCCTATGGGTTTTTTAAATGCCCGAAAAATGAAGGGAAAAATTTTAAAAAAGAATTTAAATTTTTAAAAATGAAAATTTGGGGAAAAAAATTTTTCCAAAAAATCATTTTTTTCTTTTTTTTTTTCCCGGTTCTAGAGGTTTAAAAAAAAGAAAAATTTTGTTTTTTTTTTAATTTTTTTTTTTTATCTTTAATTTCTTTTTTCCGGGGGCCCACTTTTGTTTATAAGGGCCCGGAATTTTTTTCAAAATTCTTTAAAAACCCAAAGGAGCGGAGGCACCTAGGTTTTTAAAGGCGTTTTTTAAACTCCCAATTCCCGCGGTTCAAAAATTTTCCCTTTCCCCTCCCCAAAAAAATTTAGGAAAAATAACACCCGGGTTGGAAGTGGACGGGAGCCCCCCCCCCGTTTTCCCCTCCCCTCTTTTCGGGTTTTATTTTTAAAAGCCCCCCGGTTGGGAACCCTAGGCCCAAGGGACCATTGCCCCCCTTTTTTTGGCGGGGACCCGGGAAAGGGGAGAAAATTTCGTTTAACACGGGAATTTCCCCGCCTTTTGAACAGAGGCCGGGCCGGGGACCAAAAGGGCCTTGTTCGCTTTTTTTTATTTTTGAATTTTTCCCCCGGGGATTCTGATTTCAAAAATTTCTCAAAGCTAGAACGGGTCTTTGTCGCTCCTATTTGTTTGGTTCAATAGTTCCCCAAAGGTTTTAAGGGGGTCTCTTCGCCCTATTTGTTGGCTGAGCTAGCCAATCCCGTAGTCAGCCAACCCTCTTTTCAGATTTTTCGGGTTTTTGAACTGCCCGCCTTTGTTTTGATTGGGTCAATCCTTCCCCTGGGTTTTTAAATGGTTCACTGCGCTCCTATTCTGATTGGGCCTTTTTATGCCGACCAATGAGAATAGGTCAAATTTTAATTACTGATTTCCCGGAAATTTTACAATATCAAAATCTTGATATGCGCCTTTTCTAGAGTTTAGGGAAGGATTTTTTTTTAATTAGTTTTTTTTTACTTTCGCCTTTTTCCCCAAATTTTTCCGCCTTCATAAAGGCTATTTTTTCTTCATACTCCTGCTCCACGGGCAAGCCCCGAGATTTCTGTCGCGATTTTCTATCTTTTTCCCTCCATGTCCGCCCCCGCTTCACTTCGCCTCCGCCAAGCATTTAACCAAAAAAAACCAGGTCTGCCGTCGGAGTCCCGAGGCTTGGCCTGCCCTCGTTTCCCGCTCCCCATCGTACAGCCTCAATTACGAGCGCGCCGCGACTCGCCCCGGAACGCCTACACCGCGCCCCCCCGCCCCCACGGGCCCGCCCCTTCATGGGGGGCGCAGCTGAAAGTGCGAACGCACGCCTAACACCCTCCCCTGCGTCCGCACGGGATTCGGGGGGGGGGCAGAATAGAAAAAAAAAACAGGCGTAAAGCCCGATCATACATGTCGCCCTTAGTGTGTGAAGCCTTTCATTTGTCACGCTCGCGGGTGCACATTAAATTCTAGACACCTTGCAGCTCCAGTTTTGTGAAAGTTTTACCCAAAGTAACCTAAAAGAGATTGAGGGCAACTATTTAATTTTTAAGTTATACTTTTTTAAGGGCTAAATATAATGAAGGGCACATGACCCAGTTTACCGTACAAGAAAAAAACTGCCCTTAAATCAGGAAGGTAAACCAAATGGGGGAAACCAAAAGAACCTTACTGGTGGTTGATGGGAAAGTATAGACGGGAAGCAGGGGGTTTAGGAGGCCCAAAGTGCAAATATGTCCATAAGCTCTGGTCAGAACGTCCCGATGCAGAAAAGAAGCAGCGGTCAGAAGAGTCGGATGAGGAAAAAAAGTCAAAGCCAACTTCCCGGTGGGCATAACAAAGGCAGAGTCACACAACAAGGCCGAAGGTGAATCTTTAGATTAAAGGAAAAGTGACGGTTCCAGAGGGTGCGACAAGAGAAGTGAGTGGTGGGATCAAACACGTGCCGGCTCAGAAAAGTGGAAAAACTACTACAAGCAACATGCAGAAAAAGAACGGATACCCGGGCAAGGCTCAGGAGTCGATAGCCTGCTTAGACCAGGCTGCCCGAAGTGATTTCCGTCCAGATGCCTTGGCATCTGAATGCTCCGTTCAGTAATGTCACCACCTCTCACTGGCTGCCATGGTGGGACAGAAGTCAGTGATATGTAACAATAGCATTCCAAGTTGGGTTTAGAGCAACACTAGAAGGTTCAAGTCTTACAACTCTACATAGTCGAGTCACATTATTATGACTGGTATCCAAATCAACTTCAAAATAGCCCGACAGCAACAGACGGTCGGTCCGGTATTGTCCAAAGGGGAAAACCTTTCTGATGCCATTCCCCACAGCTGCTGGAGGGTCCTAAACCCAAACCACAACATCCAGGACTCCCACGCTGCTGGGAGTCCATAGAACCAACATCAACATCCCGGGGGCCCCACAGCTACTGAGGAGCCATAAGAAACCCCCCACCCAAAGGGATCCACAGCTCTGGAGATCCATAAAACCAATTTTCAACTTTCAGGGGTCCCACAGCTGCTGGAGAGCCCTAGAACCAACAAACCCAGGGCTCCCAACTCTGGAGGGTCCATAGAGCCAACACCACCACCAGGGCTCCCACAGCTACGGGAGGAGAATAGAGCCAACACCACCATCCGGGGCCCCCCACAGTGCTGGAGAGCCCATAAAACAACAAAACACCGGGGCTCCACACTGTGGAGGGCCCCATAGAGCCAACACCACCACGGGGGTCCCACAGCTGCGGGAGGGTCCATAGAAAACACCACCATCTAAGGGCTCCCCAAAAGCTGCGGGAGGGTCCTAGAGGCAACACCACCATCCAATTGGGCTCCCCAGTACTGGGGGGCCCCTATACCCAAACACCACCATCCAGGGGCTCCCACTTTTTCGGGGGTTATAGACCCCAACACACCATCCGGGGGCTCCCACCCTACGGTGGGTCCCTGTAGCCACCCCCCCACCATCCAAGGCTCCCACAGCCTGGGGGGGTCCTAGAGCCAACACCACCATCCAGGGGCCCCCCACAACTACGGGAGGGTCCTAAGCCAACCCACCATCCAGGGCCCCGCAGCTGCTGGGGGGTCCATAAAAGAAAACCCCAAACCATCAAGGGGCTCCCTTTAGTGCTGGGGGGTCCAAGAGCCAAAAACACACCATTAGGGGCTCCCTCACTCTGGAGGGTCCATAGACCCAACACACCAATCAGGGCTCCCAAAGTCTGGGGGGTCCATGAGCCAACACCACCATCCGGGGGCTCCCCAGCTGCTGGAGGGGCCATAGACCCAACACCCCACCGGGGCCCCACACTGTGGAGGCCCAAGACCCAACACCACTACCCAGGGGCCCCACAGCTCTGGAAGGCCAAAGCCAACACCCCCCTCCAGGGGCCCCAAACATTACAGGGGGGCCCATAGAGCCAACACACCATTCAGGGGCTCCCACAGCTACTGGAGGGTCCCTATAGCCACCACCACCATCCGGGGCTCCACAGCTATGGGGGGTCCATAGACCCAACACCCCCACCCGGGGGCTCCCACAACTACTGGAGGGTCCATAGAGCCAACACCACTACCCCGGGCCCCGAGCTGCTGAGGTCCCAAGAGCCAATACCACCATCCGGGGCTCCCACACTGGGGGAGGATCCAAAAGACCAACACCACCATCCAGGGGCCCCCACGGGGCTGCTGGGGGGTTTAAATAACCCAACACCCCACCCCGGGGGCCCCACAGCTATGGGGCCCAACACCACCATCCGGGGGTCCCACACTGATGGAGGGCAACACCACCACCCAGGGGCCCCACACCTGAAAGGTCCATAGACCAACACCAAAAAACCCCAAAACCCCCACAGCTAGTGGAGGGTCCATAGAGCCAACACACCATAAAGGGGGCTCCCACATTCTGGAGGGTCATAGAGCCAAACACCCATTCAGGGCTTCCACACACTGAGGGTCCCTATAGCCACCACCACCACCGGGGGCTCTCACACTACTGGAGGGCCCAAAAGCCAACCCACATCCGGGGGGCTTCACAACTATGAGGGTCCATAGAGCCAACACCACCATCCGGGACCCCCCGCGCGCTGGAGGGTCCATAGGCCAACCCCAAACCAAAAGGGGCCCCAACTGCTAAGGTTCCATAGAGCCAACACCACCATAAAGGGGTCCCATAGCTGGGAGGGTCCATAGAGCCAACCCAATCCGGGGGCTCCCTACTGGGGAGATCCATAGAGCCCCCCTACTATCCAGGGGCTCAAAGCTACTGAGGTCCATGAGCCAACACCACCATCAAGGGGCCCCCCATACATGCTTTTTTGGCTTCAAGTCTGGAAATTGGGGTAGGGTAGTACTTGGAACCCTTGGTCATGTTCTTTGACCAATGTGGACATTTCTAGCCTGTAAAATGTCGATTGTTTTGCTGAAGACCCCAACGCCCCCAGGGAAAAACAATCGCATTTATGGGGGGTTTTGTGATCTGCAAAAATTGATTCCTACCCAAATTGGTTGAAAGTGCCTTCCACATAGATGAATGGCCCAGAAGAAGGTCACAAACACAATCCCCAAACTATAACACTGCCAACACCAGCTTGTTCTACAAAAACAAAAAGTTTGGTCTGGTCAAACCCAAAAATTTTTTTTTTAAAAAATGAGATAGTGCCCCCTGGGGCGGCAGTGAAATAAAAACACAATCCAATATCAGCAGCTCTACTAGCACTAAAAACACTCAAAAAGAACATAGGAACTATTGGAAAAGCTTTCCTGCTACTTTAGATACATGAAAATGTGAGGTTCTTAGTGTATATTTTTGATCAAAACTGTACAACCCATCTCCCACGAAAAGGGACCCCCAATCCCAAAGGAACCTATCTATAGTTACCTCTCTTGGTGTCGTTTTAGACTTTCCCCATTTTAGGGCGAGAAGATTCCCGTAAACCGATCTGATTAAAAAAAAAAACTGTGCAGAAGGGTGGAATGTAAAAACCAAGATGGGGGCAAGACTTCCTCATACAAACAGTCCAAAAAAAACCAATGTTTGGCCTGCACATACAAAAAGTTTTTTCCTTTCGAAAAGATGAGTATAGGTGCACGCAGGTGCGGCCATAAAATACAAACACAATCCAATATCAGCAGTACTCTACTAGCACTAAAAAAACAGTCAAAAGGAATGCAGGAATTATTGGGAAAGCATTTCTGCTACTTTTAAAAACCGCTTTTTTTTCCCAAAGGTTGCAGGGTCTGTTCTCTGATGTTTCTTACTTGAAACGCCAACTGCCATCCATTCAATGAAGCAAAAAAAGCACTAATCGGAGAAGATAACCCTTTGCCAATCAGAAGAGGTCCAACTCCAATGAATAATAGCCATGTAAAGCCTCCCTATTATACAAGTTACTAAATTTCTAGACAACTTTTTCAGACTCTGCCTCATGCGTAGTAGAATCGAAATCGAGAGGCATCAAACTTGATCATGGATTCCTAACCTTCCTCAGACATGTCTGACGTATGCCAGCACTGGTGCCCTCAGTTCTCTGCTTCTAGCTGCAGGCATGGAGGAGCCAGCCTTGCTCTTCTACTCTTTTATCCACTTCTACTATTGTGCGTGAAGATCCAAGAAGACGCTGAAACCTTCGAGTATCATTCAATCATTTCACGGACACAGTCACATTTCTTCTAGTGTCTGATCTGAACAATATAACTTCTTGAAGTGGGAGCCATATAAATGCCCAAATTAGGCATTGCTTCCACGCACGGCATAAGTGGAGCTCACAAAGGTTTTACAGTTATTAAAGTAGACCTGTGAAGCCTTCTGGTAAATCGCGGAAACAGCTGCTACCGATCGCCATCACTGCATGGATTCATTTTTTTCTCTTACCCTTCCCGTTCACTAGCCCTTGGTAATGGCACCAGATATGCTAATAAAAGCTGTCAAGTGGGCGGGGTCCAAAGTAATAAACATGGGCTAATATTATATTCTTAGAGCGGGGTCCTCCAAAGCCTTCTCATTTGGGACAGCGTGTAGGTGGCTGTCCCCTAGGCTCGGTGTCAAGCAGACAGTTACCACCGCTCAGTTTTCAAGGGGCCGTGAACCGGAGGGCTCTCCCAGTTGAGAAATGACGATGGCCCACTTGACAGTCTAGGGCACTGGTGTCAAACTCAAGGTGACCGATGGCCGAATCTGGCCCACCATGCTCTTTAATGTGGCTCCCGAGAGGTCAGACACAGCTGATTTGCAACTCACAGGCAGTGGCACATCTTTGACAGCCCTATCAACACACCTAGACACCCTTCAATGGCCCTTTGAGGGCAACCACAATGCTGTCTTGCGCCATGATGAAAAATAGTTTGACACCCCTGGTCTAGGGGCTCATTAGCAAAGTGGGCACCAAAACTAATGGCATCTGTGCACACCTTTAATTGGAGTTGGGAAGAAAGTTCTTTCTTTTTCCTCAGCTTATATGGGGTAATTGGTATCGGCCTCATTGGGGTTTTTGCCTTCTTCTGGATCAACACTGTAGGGTTATAGGTTGGATGGAATTGTGTCTGCTTTCAACCTCATCTATTATGTTTCTATAAGACTGTTGGACATCCCATTTCAAAATTATGGGTATTAATGAAAAGTTAAGACCCATTTTGCGGCTACAACACAACAGTTCTCCGAAAAAGTTTTCCCCAAGATTTTAAAGAGCATCAGAAGGATTTTGTATCCATTCAGCCAGAAGAGCATTTGTGAGGCCCTGGTGTTGGATCAGAAGGTCTGTGCATGGTATAGGGTGGATGATGCAGAAGTGGATCTGCTGGATCAACGTGGGAGATAATGCAGACCATGCCAGGAAGAAGAGTCTAAGGACCCCGCTACAAGACAGGATGAACTTGGCTGCGGGGGACTCTCAGGCAGTTCAGCCCATTCCATACCTCCTTGCGCCCTAGGTGGTCATCTACCTTTCTCTACTCGTTGTCCCAGCCATGTCGCTATCCCCCACGTGGCCAAAGTGCCAGGCGTAGAACTGTGATAGCAGGCAGAGGTGGCAGGTCACATAAAGGCATAACCAATGATGGGTTGTGGAGCAACAGGTACGGGAGCGCTGGTTTCCAGGAGCCAAGCGACAGCAAGTAGATGTAACCAGGACAGCAATGCAGAGGTCAGGCTCAATGAATGCACATCCACAAACTGACCCGGAGCACAGGCCGGAAGTTCCTGAAGTCCCAGGTGGTGGCCAGCCATTAGGTATTGGCCCTTTGAATCTCAGAGAGCCAGCACGCTCGCGCCCTAGGAGGGTGTGCATGCGCATTGGACACAGGAAGGAGACGGGAGCGGAGCAGGAGCATGGACAAGTAAGTAAATGCTGAATGTGGGTCACAGCGGGTGATGGCACATGAACACGACCGCAGTCCTGACCAGGGACCGTGGCACGTATTGCGACAGCCTGGCTCTGATTCACATATTCCAAGTTTAATGGGGCTGAGATTAGGATTTTGTATGGGTCACTGAAGTTCCTCTACCCTGAACTCATCACACCATGTCTCTACTTGCTTTGTTCATATTCATGGTTAAAGTGGGGTTCCCACCATAAAGTTTGATGGCTTATCAATGGGAAATTCCATCAAAGCCTGATAGGTCCAGGTCCAAGCCTGATGGGACCAGCACCTACCTCAAGAACAGGCCCCCAGGTGCTGGCACAGAATAGAGAGGCGGTCACACTTGCATACAACTCTCCATTCTATTCTATGGAAGTTCTGATTACAGGTGAGTAGGGTGTTGCATGGTAAATGTGGTGCCACCCAAGACCTCTTGTGACAGTATTAATGGAGCTGGGTGGGTATTTAGATGATCCTATGGCAAGTACCTTATCCGGTGGCTGGCTACCTCATTAGAATGGGGTAACCTGGTGAGGTTGGACCCTTGTTCTGGACTGTGCACCAAAAACAAGGGCCACTAAGCTGGCATCAGGTTCACTTTAAATCGGATTGAATAGAACCGTGTGCCATGGTTGGACTGAGATTAGGGTTTTGTATGGGCCACTGAAGTTCCTCTATCCTCAACTCATCACACCATGTCTTTACTTGCTTTGTTCATAGTCATGGATAAAGTGATGTTCCCACCATAAAGTTTGATGGCATATCAATGGGATATACCATCAAAGTCTGATAGGTTCAGGTTCGACCATTGGGACCTGCATCTACCTCAAGAACAGGTGTTGGCTCAGAATAGAGAGCCGGTCACACTTGTGTACAACTCTCCATTCTATTCTATGGAAGTTCAAAGTACAGGTGAGAAGGGGGTTGCATAGGAAATGTGGTGTCACCCAAGACCTCTTGTGACAGTATCAATGAAGCTTGGTGGGTATTTAGATGATCCCTTGGTAAGTGCCTTATCAGGTGGCTGGCTACCTCATTAGAATGGGGTAACCTGGTGAGGTTGGACCCTTGTTCTGGACTGTGCACCAAAAATGAGGGCTACTAATCTGGCATCAGGTTCACTTTAAATCAGATTGAATAGAACCGTGTGCTATGGTTGGGCTGAGCTTAGGGTTTTGTATGGGCCACTGAAGTTCCTCTACCCTCAACTCATCACACCATATCTCTACTTGCTTTCTTCATAGTCATGGTTAAAGTTGTGTTCTCATCATAAAGTTTGATGGCATATTAATGGGATATTGCATCAAAGTCTGATAGGTTCAGGTCCCACCATTCGGACATGCACCTACCTCAAGAACAGGTGTTGACTCAGGATAGAGAGCTGGTCACACTTGCATACAACACTCCATTCTATTCTATGGAAGCTCCGAGTACAGGTGAGCGGGTGTTGCATGGTAAATGTGGTGCCACCCAAGACCTCTTGTGACAGTATCAATGAAGCTTGGTATTTAGATAGTCCCATGGCAAGTGCCTTACCAGGTGGCTGGCTACCGCATTAGAAAGGGGGAAACCTGGTGAGGACAATACCTTTGAGTTAGTTCATTTTGTTTGTTTTTTTTTCCAAAAGATGTAAAAGTAGGACCTTTGTTATGTACTGTGCACCAAAAAGGAGGGCTACTAATCTGGCGTCAGGAACAGGCCCCAAGTCTTGGCTCAGAATAGAGAGCCGGTCACACTTGTGCACAACTCTCCATTCTATTCTGTAGAAATTCCAAGTACAGGTGAGAAGGGGGTTGCATAGGAAATGTGGTGCCACCCAAGACCTCTTGTGACAGTATCAATGGAGCTTGCGGGTATTTAGACGGCCCCATGGCAAGGGCCTTTCCAGTGGCTGGCCCACCTCATAAGAATGGGGTTACCTGGTGAGACCAATACCTTTGAATGAGTTAATTATTTTTTTTTTTTCTTAAACCCAGTAGGACCCTTGTTCTGGACTGTGCACCAAAAACGAGGACATTAATCTGGCGACAGGTTCACTTTAAATCGGATTGAATAGAACCGTGTGCTATGGTTGGCCTGAGCTTAGGGTTTTATATGGGCCACTGAAGTTCCTCTACCCTCAGCTCATCACACCATATCTCTACTTGCTTTTATCATAGTCATGGTTAAAGTGGGTTCCCACCATAAAGTTTGATGGCGTATCAATGGGATATTGCATCAAAGTCTGATAGGTTCAGGTCCTACCATTGGGACCTGAAACTACCTCAAGAATAGGTGTTGGCTCAGAATAGAGAGTCGGTCAAACTTGCGTACAACTCTCCATTCTATTGTATGGAAGCTCCGAGTACAGGTGAGCAGGGTGTTGTATGAGAAATGTGGTGCCACCCAAGATCTCTTGTGACAGTATCATTGGAGCTTGGTGGGTATTTAGATGGCCCCATGGTAAGTGCCTTACCAGGTGGCTGGCTACCTCATAAGAATGGGGTACCCTGGTGAGGACAATACCTTTGAATGAGTTAATTTTGTTTGTTTTTTTTAAACCCAGTAGGACCCTTGTTCTGGACTGTGCACCAAAAATGAGGACTACTAATCTGGCGTCAGGTTCACTTTAAATCGGATTGAATAGAACTGTGTTCTATGGTTGGGCTGAGCTTAGGGTTTTGTATGGGCCACTGAAGTTCCTCTACCCTCAGCTCATCACACCATATCTCTACTTGCTTTTATCATAGTCATGGTTAAAGTGGTGTTCCCATCATAAAGTTTGATGACATAGCAATGGGATATTCCATCAAAGTCTGATAGGTTCAGGTCCCAAAATTGGGACCTGCACCTACCTCAAGAACAGGTGTTGGCTCAGAATAGAGAGCGGTCACAGTTGCGTACAACACTCCATTCTATTCTATGGAAGCTCCGAGTACAGGTGAGCTGGGTGTTGCATGTGAAATGTGGTGCCACCCAAGACCTCTTGTGACAGTATCAATGGAGCTTGGTATTTAGATAGTCCCATAGGCAAGTGCCTTACCAGGTGGCTGGCTACCTCATTAGAATGGGTTAACCTGGTGAGGACAATACCTTTGAGTGAGTTCATTTTGTTTTTTGTTTTTTCCAAAGATGTAAAAGTAGGACCTTTGTTATGTACTGTGCACCAAAAAGGAGGGCTACTAATCTGGCGTCAGGAACAGGCCCCAAGTCTTGGCTCAGAATAGAGAGCTGGTCACACTTACATACAACTCTCCATTCTATGGAAGCTCCGAGTACAGGTGAGTGCGTTGTTGCATGGGAAATGTGGTGCCACCCAAGATTTCTTGTGACAGTATGAATGGTGCTTGGTGGGTATTTAGATGGTCCCATGGAAAGTGCCTTATCTGGTGGCTGGCTCCCTCATAAGAATGGGGTTACCTGGTGAGACCAATACCTTTGAATGAGTTAATTTTGGGGACCTTTGTTCTGTACTGTGCACCAAAATCAAGGACTACTTATCTGGCATCAGGTTCACTTTAAATCTGATTGAATAGAGCCGTGTGCTACGGTGTGCCCCGCTATGGGTAGATTGGCCCGCATTCCCGCACTATTATCAGCATTACTAAGAGATTATCCAGTAGCGCGCGAGTCATAGACGGCGCCGGGGACAGTGGTTTAATAAACATTCCGACAAAAGCTTCTCCAGCGCGTTACAATAAAGGCGGCTTTAAGAAAACACATCCAGGAACGAGAGATGAAAAAAAGCCGGCTTTTCCTGTAGCCTCGGGCTGCAGCGAGGACATTGGCTTCTGAGTGTTTCTTTATTTGCTGTGACTTAATACATTTTCTGTCTGCAACTGAGCAAAAAAAAAAAAAATAAACCCTCATCCTGCCCACAGCGGTGAGTCATGGCTGCAATAACGATCTGTATCGCTATTCCAAATCATGCGACTAATGTGCTGACATCTTTTTCATTCAATTTTTTTTTTTTTACTTTTCGGATTAAAAGAAAGGAATTTTGCAGCCGACTGAGCCTCCCAGGTTTTAAAGTGTACCTGCCGCCCACACGGTGATTTGGTGCGCACGGCCGCGGTGCAGCCTATTAATTCACTGACACCGGTTGATAATGGAGAAGCATGAGGTGCATTATGCCTTATGACTCAGTGATGCTGCGTGTTCCTACCATTGTTAAAGGAATGTTTTGGGTAAAAACTTCTGCCTGAGTGGGGAGAGCATGACACGGGGATTCAAGCTCAAAAGGGGCAAGCTTCCTCGTTAGGGAGAGGCACCGCGTAGGTGTGTGGAGACTATTGGCCAGTGATTCAAACGGAAATTCACGCGGATTTTGCAGCCGATTGCGCTCGCAATTTTGGCTGTGAATAAGGGGACGGGACGCGGGCGGTAGCGCGGTTTTTTGTATGCCGCCGGCCCCATAGACAATGCTTGATTACGGCGAGTACGCGCCGTATATAAGTTTCATGATGTTTCTCCCCCGCGGTGGATTCGTGATCGGGGAGGTATTCGAAGATTCCACTGTTCTCTATGATTGACAGTGGATTACCGTAATTACCCGACGGATTGGCCGCCGTACTGCAGCACAATTCCGGCGCGGAAGTACCTGGACACATTATCCGCCGGAGATAAGAAGTAAGCCGCGTGAACGAGGCCTTAGGGTTGGATGACCCAATTGGATAAAAACAGATGAAAGTCGACCGGCTCTTGTCCGATGCACGACCACAGTTTTTGTCACTTTTTGTGCAAAAACCGGTCAGTTCTGTTTTTTTTTTTTTTGCTGTCGGCCGATACAATTGAATACATGGGAAAATCAAAGCGCCGGCGTATTATAGAAGATGTTGTATAAGGGATTGTCCCCACGGCAAAGGGTTTCAGTTGGATTTACAGACGGTTTTCACATTTGTCGACTTTTTACATTGATTGTACAGTACGCCCCGCAGTTACGCTGGTGTTCGGGAGCTTGCGCCGATCGACGCGTACTCCTACGTTCATTACTCGTGGCGCATAAGCACCATGAATAAATGACATGTCACTTATCTCCCCGGGCATGCAATACGATCGTATTGTACGCCCGGGGAGAGGCGGTGTAATCCAAAGTTCTCTATGACAACTGTGGATTACCGTAATGACTGGGGCGCATTTCGCTCATATTAAATACGCAGCGCCCCAAATTAAGCCGTGTGAACATAGCCTTAGAACAGCCAGACCAGGGTAAAGGTGGTGCCTGAGCCAGACTTGTGGTATTGGCTTTACACTGCCCTGTATGTATGACCTGCAGAAGAACAGACAGACCAGGTAAAGGTGGTGCCTGACCAGACTTGTGGTATTTGCTCTACACTGCCCCCTATGTATGAAACCCGCAGAAGAACAGCCAGACAGGGGTAAAGGTGGTGCTGAGCCAGACTTGTGGTATTGGGTCACACTGCCCTGTAAAGTATGACCTGCAGAAGAACAGCCAGACCAGGGTAAAGGTGGTGCTGAGCCAGACTTGTGGTATTGGCTCTAACATGCCCTGTATGTATCACCTGCAGAAGAACAGCCAGACCAGGGTAAAGGTGGTGCCTGAGCCAGACTTGTGGGGTATTGGCTCTACTGCCTCTAGAATGCTGGACAGAAAACAGACCAGGGTAAAGGATGGGTGCTGAGCATCGACTTGATTGTATTGCTTTACACTGCCCTGCTATGTATGACCTGCAGAAAAAAACAGCCGGACCAGGGTAAAGGTGGTGCCTGACCAGACTTGTGGTATTGGCTCTACACTGCCCTGTATGTATGACCTGCAGAAGAACAGACCAGGGTAAAGGTGGTGCCTGAGCCAGACTTGGTATTGGCTCTACACTGCCCTATATGTATGACCTGCAGATAGAACAGCCAGACCAGGGTAAAGGTGGTGCCTGAGCCAGACTTGTGGTATTGGCTCTACACTGCATCTGTATGTATGACCTGCAGAAGAACAGCCAGAGCCAGGGTAAAGTGGTGCCTGAGCCAGACTTGTGGTATTGGCTCTACACTGCCCTGTATATATGACCTGCAGAAGAACATCCAGACCAGGGTAAGGTGGTGCCTGGGCCAGACTTGTGGTATTGGCTCTATACTGCCCTGTATGTATGACCTGCAGAAGAACAGCCAGACCAGGGTAAAGGTGGTGCCTGAGCCAGACTTGTGGTATTGCGCTACACTGCCCTGTATAGTATGACCTGCAGGAGAAACAGACCAGGGTAAAGGTGGTCCTGAGCCAGACTTGTGGTATTGGCTCTATACTGCCCTGTATGTATGACCTGCAGGAGAACAGCAGACCAGGGTAAAGGTGGTTGCCTGAGCCAGACTTGTGAGTATTGGCTCTACACTGCCCTGTATGTTTGACCTGCAGAAGACAGCCAGACCAGGGTAAAGGTGGTGCCTGAGCCAGACTTGTGGTATTGCACTACACTGCCCTGTATGTATGACCTGCAGAAGAACAGCCAGACCAGGGTAAAGGTGGTGCCTGAGCATGACTTGTGGTATTGCTCTACACTGCCCTGTATGTATGACCTGCAGAAGAACAGCCAGACCAGGGTAAAGGTGGTGCCTGAGCCAGACTTGTTGTATTGGCTCTACACTGCCCTGTATGTATGACTGCAGAAGAACAGCCAGACCAGGATAAAGGTGGTGCCTGAGCCAGACTTGTGTATTGACTCTACACTGCTCTGTATGTATGACTGCAGAAGAACAGCCAGACCAGGGTAAAGGTGGTGCCTGAGCCAGACTTGTGGTATTGGCTCTACACTGCCCTGTATGTATGACCTGCAGAAAGAACAGCCAGACCAGGATAAAGGTGGTGCCTGAGCCAGACTTGTGGTATTGGCTCTACACAGCCCTGTATGTGTGACCGGCAGAAGAACACAGACCAGGGTAAAGGTGGTGCCTGAGCCAGACTTGTGGTATGGCTCTACACTGCCCTGTATGTATGACCTGCAGAAGAACAGCCAGACCAGGGTAAAGTTGGTGCCTGAGCCGACTTGTGGTATTGGCTCTACACTGCCCTGTATGTATGACCTGCAGAAGAACAGCCAGACCAGGGTAAAGGTGGTGCCTGAGCCAGACTTGTGGTATTGGCTCTACACTGCCCTGTATGTATGACCTCCAGAAGAACAGCCAGAACCAGGGTAAAGGTGGTGCCTGAGCCAGACTTGTGGTATTGGCTCTACACTGCCCTGTATGTATGACCTGCAGAAGAACAGCCAGACCAGGGTAAAGGTGGTGCCTGAGCCAGACTTGTGGTATTGGCTCTACACTGCCCTGTATGTATGACCTGCAGAAGAACAGACAGACCATGTAAGGTGGTGCCTGAGCCAGACTTGTGGTATTGGCTGTACACTGTGCCCTGTATGTATGACCTGCAGAAGAACAGCCAGACCAGGGTAAAGGTGGTGCCTGAGCCAGACTTGTGGTATTGGCTCTGCACTGCCCTGTATATATGACCTGCAGAAGAACAGCTTCATACATTCTGCCGCATTCTACATTAAAGTAATTTAAAACTGGCCTGTCTGGGCCAACGTTCATATATGTCACCCTTAGAGATTTTCATCAAGCCAGAATTTACTCCAAAATGATGTCACTAATCTGGAGACAGCTGTTTTGGGGTTCTTGCTCTTAAGTCCCAAGTAGGGTACGAGCTGGATGGAGATAGCAAAATCCAAAAGGAAGTCTTGATTTTGAATGTTTGGGGTTCTTGCTCTTCACTAGTCCACAGTAAGCCCCTAGTTGGCTGGCGATAAGCCTTTGATGGAGCTCTACAAAGAAATGGTTTTCCTTCTAGAGAGAGCCAGGCTGGTATAGGGAGTCTTATAGGTCAGATACAATTCCCCTCTAAAGCCAAGTCAGAGATCTATCCACTATAGACTAGGAATGAAGGATTCCAGTCAATCCAACATCCGTTTGGGGGGTTTTGCTTTTAAGTCCAAAGCAGGGTACTGGCTGGCTGGAAGATCAGCCAAAATCCTGAAAACAGTCAGAGTCATTGATCTGTTGACATCTGTTTCGGGGATTCTTGGTCCTCATAAGTCCACAGCAGGGTACTGACTGGCTTGAAGATAAGCCTTTGATAAAGACGTATGAGAAAATTGCTTCTCCTTCCTGAGAAAGACAGAGTGTCATAGGGAGTCTTATAGTCCAGGCAAAATTCCCTCCTAAAGTTAAATCTAGGGACTAGGAATTTTCACCAATATAACGTGAGAAGTCATCCATGTTTGCTCCTTATAAATCCAGTGTACAAGTTGATTGAAAAATAGGCCAGAATCTTCTCCAAAAGAAAGAGTCAACCCATCTGTAGACATCTGTTTTGAGGTTCTTGTTACTCATTAGTCCACAACAGGATAGTGGCTGGGTGGAAGATAGGCCAAAATTTTCTCCAAAAGGAAGAGTCACTGATCTATAGACAATATAGAGTAGAGTACTGACTGGACCGGGAAAGGTCTTTGACTTAGCTCTAAGAGGGGACTGTGCCTGGCCTAAGATGCTTTACATCAGCCTTGCTCTCCCCAGGAGAAACTATTTTCTCAAAGAGCTTAAGAGGGTTAATTCTAACAGTAGGATTCTCCAGATGGGGTATAGATGTCTGGTGGTGTTTTAAACAATTTGGAGGCATTTGGTTGCTGCACACAATTTCCACAGGCTAAATTTTTACCCATAGACTGTAATGAAGTTATTAATTCCTGACTTGAGGAAATTCAAGGGTATTCACAAGCCCATCAGAGCCAGAGATGTGTTGGAGTCTATTCCAGGGCTCCCTGATGCCACAGCATTGTTGGTTTGGAAAAAGTGGCTTCATGCTTGTTAACCAAAGGACACAAAGATATGTCGTGGATGGATATACAGTGGGGACTGCCTCTCAGGTCATTCATGCATGCCCAAATATCTCTACATGAGTCCTTATCGGCCGCGTTGGCCTCATACACTTTCCAATGAATGGTGAATATCTCTGTATATCATCTTCCATATTGGCGTCCTACATTTTCCAATGAATGGTGAATATCTCTACATGACTCCTTATCGTCCATGTTGGCCTCTTATACTTTCCAATGAATGGTGACTATCTCTACATGAGTCTTCATCTTCCATGTTGGCCACACACACTTTCTAATGAATGGTGAATTTCTCTACATGAGTCTTCATCTTCTATGTTGGCCTCATACACTTTCCGATGAATGGTAAATATCTATACATGACTCCTGATCATCCATATTTTGCCCCAAATACTTTTCAATGGATGATGATCACTGTATGAGTCCTAATCTTCCATGTTGGCCTCATGCACTTTTCAAGGAATGATGCTCCCTACATGACTCCTTATTGTCCGTGTCGGCCTCACACACTTTCCAATGAATGGTGAATATCTCTATATGACTCCTCATCATCCATATGTTAACTCACTTTTCAACAGATGGTGAATATCTCTGCATGACTCCTTATCATCCATATCGGCCTCACACACTTTCCAATGAATGATGAGTATCTCTGTATCTCATCTTCCATGTTGGTCACTTTCCAAACAATGGTGAATATCTCTATATGACTCCTTATCGCCTACGTTGGCCTCACACACTTTCCAATGGAGGGTGATATCTCTGCATGACTTCTCATTGTCCATGTTGGCCTCATACACTTTACGATGAATGGTGAATATCCCTACATGAGTCTTCATCTTCCATGTTGACCTCACACACTTTCCAATGAATGGTGAATATCTCTATATGACTCATTGTCCATGTTGCCCTCACACACATTCTAATAAATGGTGCCCATCTAGACATAACTTCTCATCTGCAATGTTGGCCAACGACGATGGTGGGATCCAGGGTGATGTTCATTCTACTTTGCTATCTTACAAGGGAAGGTAGACGGGGCCAGGCGAGGATGTGGAGATTACGTTGCTAAATAGGAACAAAGCCACTTTTCTTGACTATATAAACTGCAAATGTCAAATGGGTTTAATTATTCAGAGCTTAAAAAAATGACCTTCATTCCCTATACACAGCGACGCAGATGAAAGAACTTTCCCCCCTTCCCGAGTTCCGGAAACAGACTTTGAACTGCACTAGAAGAAAGCTTAGAAGAGCAGCAGTGGTTTAATCTGAATGAATTCTTTTTCTTCCACCTTAACAATAATTTGCAGACTATTACTTTTCTAATCATTCTCTGGAGACATTTATGACTAACCCTCTGCTCCCCTCACAATTCCCTGACAGAGAGATAATAGCGTTCTCCGGCTATGTGACCAGCCGCTCTGAGTAATTTCAGACTCGTCACTCACCGGTTCACTCACACTATGGTAACACTTTTCTAACTGCAGATTCATATTCGCCTTAAAGGCACACTAACTTTAGGTTTTTCTTTCTGCACTTTCCATTCCTTGTGGCATAATGTGGAGCAATGAAGGATGTATAGAATAAATACACCACTTTGTCATCTCATGAAAACAACTACTATCGTGTAGGTCCCCCGTGTGCTGGCAAAACATATCTGACCCATTGAGGCAAGGACTCCATGGGACCTTCAACGATGTCCATCAATTGTTGCTATGGGAAGTCTTCTGTGGCATCAGACTCGAAGTGCTAGTCTCCGCTACGTAGATGCATCGGTGAATCTTGGACAACCATGAAACTGTCAACGGCTCATCGACTGTCCCTCTTTGGTCCACCTTTGGTAGGTACTAACCACTGCATATCTGGAACTCCTCATAAGAGCTACTATTTGGAGATGCTCTGACCCAGTTTTCTAGCCACCACAATTTAAAGCTTGTCATTGTCACTTAGATCTTCATTCTTGTCAATTTTTCCTGCTTCCAACACATGAATGTTCAAGAACTGGCGGTTTACCAATATATCCAATTTCTTTCCAGGCATCATAGTAACAGGACAATTTGATATTCACTTTACTTGTGTTAAAGGAGTCTTCCCACTATAGACTTTGGTGGCATTTCGAAATGCTTGCACCTTGCACAGGAATTGGCCCCCAAAAGTCTTGGCTAAGAATGGTGAGCCGGTCACGCTTGCGGATAACTCTCCATTCTGTTCTATGCGAGATCTGAGTACAGGTGAGCAATGTGTCTGGCTGTTCTAAGAACTCCAGGATAGTACAAAAAACTAGAAGTAGTTGGGCAGTCTAGAGACTCAAGTTATTTCTAAGCCACATTCTTGATGCCCTGGAGCTCACAGCAATTTGCATTACATTGTTTTGGTTTTACTACTGCAACCTGTGAACCCAGCCTTTTTAGAAATCCACAATCCAATGAATTTATCCCCATAATCCCCTAACCTTTACATACTAATACATTATAATATTATGTTTTTATTTTTTCCTCACTACTAAAAGTGTCTATAAACCTATGGCTATTCCTCCCTATACTCTTCTCTATCTACACTCTTGGCCTGGGTCAACTCATAGCTTCACATGGCTTTCAACACCACCTGTAGCTGATGATACCCAACTCTACATCTCCGGCCCAGACATTAACTCTCTACTGTCCAAGATCCAAGACTGTATCGTCCATATCCTCCTTCTTCTCCTCCCGTCTCCTAAAACTGAACGTGGAGAAAACTGAATTCATCATCTTCCCACCGTCCCACTCTATCCCTCCACCGGACCTCTCTATCACAGTCAATGGCTGCACACTCTCACCTGTTCCGCAAGTCCGCTGCCTCGGGATAATCTTCGACTCTGCTCTGTCTTTCAAACTTCACATCCAAGCCCTCACCTCTGCTGCCGCCCCCACCTGAAAAATATCTTGCGCATCCGCCCATTCCTCAACTTTGACTCTACAAAAATGCTGGTCCATGCCCTCGTCATCTCCCGCCTAGACTACTGCAACATCCTTCTCTGTGGCCTCTAGTCTAGCACTCTTGCTCCCCTTCAAAGCATCCTCAACTCTGCTGCCCGTCTTATCCACCTCTCTCCTCGCTACTCCCCTGGCTCTCCCCTCTGCCAATCCCTTCACTGGCTGCCCATTGCCCAGCTAATCCATTTCAAGTTACTATGACCTACAAGGCTCTCCATAACCTCTCCCCTCCATACATCTCTGCCTTAATCTCCAGATACCTCTCCTCACACAGGACCTTCTCCTCTCATAAGCTCCTCACACAACCGTCTCCAAGACTTCTCCCGTGCTTCACCCACACTCTGGAACTCACTGCCCCAACACATCAGACTCTCCCCAACTTTCACCAGCTTCAAAAGCAACCTGAGAACCCATCTCTTCAGGAGACTATAACCTACAATAACCCCGTTGTCATTACCTCACCCCACAAACATGTCTACCCCTCACCTTCTGTCTTTCCCCCTTCCTTGTAGATTGTAAGCCTTCGCGGGCAGGGTTCTCTTTCCCTCTGTATCAGTTGTTAGTCATTTATCGTCACCATTGTACTTGTTTGACTTATGTTATGTATGTAATCCCCCTTGAATGTACAGCGCCCTGGAATCAATGGTGCTCTAAAATAAATAATAATAATAATAATAATAATAATAATAATACATGCACAAAAAAAAGAGAATTTGCGATCCAGCAATCCTTAAAACCAGAGCCTTCCTTTATTGATTAAATAATTAATTAAAAAACGTGGCACATAGAGACACCAGATGAACCACTAACGCATTTTAGGCACAGTGCCCTTAGTCATAGCACAATCTAAGGGCTTTGTGCCTGAAGCGCGTTAGCGGTTCGCCTACTGTCTCTATGTGTCTCTGTTTTCTGATGACTTCTTGGGTTGCCTACCGTATGGATCCGTGCAGTCTGCAAGAAATAAGGTGGTGAGCTGGCAACGGTATTTTTTTGTATTGCATATACATGCACACTCTGTTCGACCGAGCTTGCATGTAGAAGGAGGCACCAGACACCTCTGCCAGCCTCTGCCATGGCTATAACCACATTATTATAATGTTCTTTAATTTTCTCCTTAGCCACTTCTCAAACTGCTTATATACAACAGGTATTAGATTCCACCATATATATGCACACCCAACTCGACCAAGCATGCATGTGTTTTCAAGGGGGAAAGAAGAGAAAGCAGGTGCCAGACACACAGCAGCTACTTTATGGATATAATTACATCAAGGTAACAGTCTTCTTTTTATCCTAAGGCTCTTCTACAGGTGCCCACATATCAACAGCTATTCCTCCTGACTCCATCTTATACATGGACACTCACCTGGACTAAACATGCAAAAAGTCCAGAAAACAGGCAACAGACACCTCTAATTTTTATGGAAAACAAACGTTTTTGGTCCTGAAATTCAACCGTCATCCGTCAAGATAAACTTAAGAGACCACCATAAATGTTAAACAGTTGGCCAGACCTGATGACTATTCCTCAAAGTGATCCACTGGAGAAAGATGCATGTATTTCATCAGAATAATTTCCATTTGCATTTCCATTTATATAGATGGCACCACTACAGAAATTTCTGCAAAAATCTGCTGCATGTAAATTAACCCTAAGTTGCTTTTTAGAAAAAAACAACCAGTAGCGCGGGTCCTCCATGTCCCATACTGCCTTACACACAGGGACGTATGGTCAGATTACATCTATACCTAGGTAAGTTTTAACGATAAAGAGAATTCCAGAGAGTGAGCAGATGATCAGGTTTCACAGGTGTCCGCGAGAGCCACAGGTGTCCGCGAGAGCCACAGGTGTCCGCGAGAGCCACAGGTGTCCGCGAGAGCCACAGGTGTCCGCGAGAGCCACAGGTGTCCGCGAGAGTCACAGGTGTCCGCGAGAGTCACAGGTGTCCGCAAGAGTCACAGGTGTCCGCGAGAGTCACAGGTGTTCGCGAGAGTCACAGGTGTCCGCGAGAGTCACAGGTGTCCGCGAGAGTCACAGGTGTTCGCGAGAGTCACAGGTGTTCGCGAGAGTCACAGGTGTTCGCGAGAGTCACAGGTGCCCGCGAGTCACAGGTGCTGATGTAGTAGTAGGCATATGAAGAGCTGCAGCTGTGCATGGTATATATCCTCATATCACTTATAGGGAACAGGAGCAGGTGACAAATGCAGGACTACAAAAATCTGAGCTTTTCAGCCAATTAATTGCCTCAAATCTTGCAACAAATCAGCTGCATATAATTTAACCCTAACTTGCTTTTTTAGAAAAAAGCAACCTAGCTTCATTAGCTCTGGCCCTCCCTGGCCCATATTGCCTTACACACTGGCAAGTATGGCCATATTACATCTATACCTAAGTAAGTTTTGACAATAAAGAGAATTCTAGAGAGAGAGCAGATGCTGGGGTGCCACAGATGCCCAAGAGTCACAGGTGCTCCAGAGTCACAGGTGCTCCAGAGTCACAGGTGCTCCAGAGTCACAGGTGCTCCAGAGTCACAGGTGCAAATGTAGTAGGCATAGAAAGAGCTGCAGCTGTGCATGGTATAGCAGCACTCAGCAAGTCACAGGCAAGAGTGAGCAAATGCTGGGGTGTCACAGGTGCCCAAAAGTCACAGGTGCTCCAGAGCGGCAGATGCAGATGTTACAGGCAAGAGTGAGTAAATGCTGGGGTGTCACAGGTGCTCGAGAGTCACAGGTGCTCAAGAGTCACAGGTGCTCAAGAGTCACAGGTGCTCAAGAGTCACAGGTGCTCAAGAGCCACAGGTGCTCAAGAGCCACAGGTGCTCAAGAGCCACAGATGCCCGAGAGTCACAGGTGCAGATGTTGTAGTAGTCATAGAAAGAGTTTTGAAACCTATACAGGGAAATTAAGTTCTCAGCAAGTCACGGGGCCAAGGGGGAACTAGAAAATTTGCGGGTGTCACAGATCCCAAGAGTCCCGGGAAGAAAGTTTGTTGTAGTAGCCATGGGAAAGAGCTGCGGGCTATGCCGGGAAATAGCAGTATCAGCAACCCAAAGGGTGCATTTTACTACGGTGCCCGTCAGATTTTCACGGCTACCGGGGGAGAATTGACCCCTTTTCCCCCTTTAAACGGGGTTTACATGTGCACCCCGGGTTAAAGCAGCTTTTACCCCTGACAAAAATTAAAAAAACCCTTTGGGAAATTTGAGGTTTTTGCTCCCCCCCCTGTGCAAAGGGATAAGGCAAATCCTATGCAAGGTAAATCAAATTCCCCCTTAGCGGGGCCACAATTAACCCTCTGAGATATAGTGACTTATACCGAACCCCAGCCCGTGCGTCACACAGTGCCCCAGATATGGCTAATATACACCCACAGGTCGAGTAATCCTCACCCAGGAGAAATACGCCAGGAATACTCATTAACACAACACAGAGCTCATCACCGCTTCTCCACATCAGATCCTGGTTTTTAAAGGGCAATTCCAGGTACAACTATTATCAACATGAAAAGGAAAGTGTGACATTTCTGTAGAACAATTTAGCTAAGTGGCTTATTTTTGGATTCTGTGCCCGTCCTCTCTCCAGCATCTCTGCAGAATGGAGGGCAGATCCCCCTAAGTTTCCCAGTTTTCCCTTTTCAGTTTAGGATATTTGCCGTCTTGACCTTCCCCCAGAAATTGACGTTCTTTGAGCTATCATGATACATTCAAGCATTTGCTATAATACTGTCACCTACAGTGGGTGGCAAAAGTCTTCCTACCCTTTGTACCTTTCCTCATTTTTAAATGTTACAGTCACAAATTGAAATGTATTTTATGTGATAGAGGGACACAAAGGGGCAAGAATTTGTGAAGAGAACATGAGCTTTTCCAAATTATTGCAAATTAAAAAACTAAAAAATGTGGCATGCATATATTTTCCCAGCCCCTTTGTACCTGTCCCCCTAAAAAAAAATCCGTAAACCCAAATTTGGGCCTTTTGGGACCCACCTAGTTAGTAAATAGAGCACATCTGTGTGTCATTTATTCTCAGTATAACTACATCTCAGAGGTTTGAGAACATTGGTAAACAAACGGCATCATGAAAACGAAGGAAAACAAAAAGAAAGCTCAGGGATAAAGTTGTGGCAAAGTGTATTGCAGGGTAAGGTTTTAATTTAAAAAAAAAAAAAAATTGTCCAAGCTCTGAACAAATCACGGAGCACTGTTCAAACCATCATCCATAAATGGAAGGCGTATGGCACCGCTAACCTATCAAGATATGGCCGTCCACCTAAACGGACAGCCCAGACAACAAAGGCCAAATTGGGGAAGCAGCCAAAGCCCCAGGGTACTATGGGGACTGCAAGATCCACAGCTGAGGTGGGAGTATCTGTCCACAGGACAACTATTAGTTGTGGACTCCAGAAATCTGGCAAGAAGAAAGACCTGTGTGAAAGCCATAAGAAGTCCAATGTGCAGAAATCTTGTGGGGGCCAGAAAGAATGTGGGAAAGAGGCTTGGTCGATGAAAAATAAATGCCCAAATGCTATATGGGGAGGCAACACTGCACTGTATCCCCCTGAACCCCCATCCCCACCGTGAAGCCTGGTGGAGGCAGCATCATGCTGGGGTGAGGCTTCGCAGGGATAGGAAGCTGCTCAGAGTTGAGGGGAAGAGGAGGGGAGTAAATACAGGGCGATCCTGGAGGAAAACCTGTTAGAGGATGCAAAGCAGATGAATATTTTACAATGCCCCAGTCACAGCCCAGACCTCAATCCCATTCAGAATCTGGGGCAGGACTTCAAAATTGATACTCACAAACGTTCTCCAACCAATCTGACTGAGTGCGAGCAATTCTGCAAAGAAGAATGGGCAAAAATTCACTACAGCCTCTAGATGTGCAAAGTTGGAGAGACCTCCCCTGGCAATGCAGCTTCTTGCAGAAAAGGGTCTTACGACAAAGGCCTTTGTCCCCACGGATTTTTTTCAGCCGGTTTTCGGTTTTGAAAGCCATTCGTAAACCGGCTGTCAAACTTTATCATGGACTTTATGGAAAACCCGTGCAGTGGTCCCCACTGCACGGATTTTCCGCTGAACATTTTTTTTTAAACCCCCGGCGGGCCAAAAAAACATTGAATTGGGTTTATTCCCCGACCGGTTTTTTGGGCGGAAAAGAACAGGTCAATGCGAAGGGGACCGGCGAATCCGCAAACCACGGATAAAAGCCACCCCCCTGCGGCCGTGTACATGGCCCCAAAACAATCTGACCGGTATTTGCTTTGTGCCATGTAAACGGCCCCTAAGGCGGGTTGAAGCTGCACTTTACAGTATTTTAATTTGCAAACATTTTGGAAAGCGCAAAATATTTTCTTCACACTTCACAAATACTTGTTAGTTTCTGTTGCTCTCTCAAAAACAAAAAAAAAAATATATATTTAAATTTGTGGCTGTTACATTTAAAAATAAGGAACAGTTCAAGGTGTAGGAAGATTTTTGCAACCCATGGTACAGGAATATAAATACTATTTTACCGTCCCTATGTACAAGAATTAAATACTTAATACTGCCCCTATGTACAAGAATTAACTCTTTAAAATGCCCCCCATGCACAGAATATAACACTATAATATGCCCCCCCATTACAAGAATATAATCTATAAAACTGCTCCTAGTACAAGAATATAACTCATAATCTGCTCCTATGTACAGAATATAACTACTATAATCTCCCCTATGTCAAGAAAAAACCTTTTAATATGTCCCCCAATTACAAAAAATATAGCTACTATAAAACGCCCCCGATTACAAAATAAAATACTATAAAACGACCGCAAAGAACAAGAAAATAACAACTATAAAACTTCCCCAATTGTCAAGAAATAAACTAAAAAATTTCGCCCCAATATGTAAAGACTATTTTTTTACTTTTAATACTGCCCCCTATGTCCCAAGAAAATAACTACTAAAATACTGCCCCAATGTAAAAAAATTAAATACTAAAAATACCCCCCCCCAAATTTTAAAAGAAAATAATACTTTTTAAGCCCCCCCAAAGTAAAAGGAAATTTTAAACTACTATAAAAATTGCCCCCCTTTTACAAAATATAACTAAAAATACTGCCCCTATGTTCAAGAAAAAAACCTACTAAAATATTTCCCCCCTTTGAAACAAAAAAAAATTTAAATATAATCCCTGTCCCCTATGTACAAGAATATAACCCCCAAATACTGCCCCCCTGTTTTAAAAAAATTTTAACTCCCAAAATCCTGCCCCCCTATCCAAAATAAACTAAAATAAAACTGCTCCTATGTACAAAAATTAAAAACTACAATAAAAACGCCCCTATGTACAAAAATTTATAACTACTAAAATTTCCTGCCTCCAATGTAAAAGAATATAACTACTTTAAAAATGCCCCTATGTACAAGAATAAAATTACTATAATCTCCCCCCCTATTTTCAAGAATATAATTCTAAAATTTACTGCCCCTATTTTTCAAGAATATAACTATTTAATACTCCCCCTAGGGTTAAAGAAATAAACTACTATAAAACTGCCCCTATTTTTTAAGAATAAAAAACTACTAAAATTTCTGCCCCTATTTTTACAAAAAAATAAATACTAAAATTACTCCCCCCCATGCCAAGAATAAAACTACTAAAATTACTGCTTCTATGTACAAGAATTAACTACAATAATATGCCCCTATGCCAAAAAAATTAATACTTTAATACTCCCCTATGTACAAGAAATAACAACTATAATACTGCCCCTATGTACAAAAATTTTAATACTATAATACTGCTCCTATGTACAAGAATTAATACAATAATTTTGGGGGGGGGGGGGGGGGTTCCTTTTTTACACGAATATAATTTCTAAATACTGCTTTTTGTAAAAAGTTTAAAACTATATAAAAACTGCCCCCTATGCCCCAAAAATTAAAATACAAACTAAAATTTCTCCCCCATGTAAAAAAATTTTTAACAAATATAATACTCCCCCCTTTTGTAAAAAGAATTTAACAAATAAAATACTGCCTCCTATGTAAAAGAATTTAACTATATAATACTGCCCCTATGTACAAAAAATAAAAATACTAAAATACTGCCCCTATGAAACAGGGATATAAATACACCGGGGGGTTTTCCCCGAAAGTAAGACAGCGCCCTTCCCTTTTTTTAACCCCCAAAAGTCCCCTATGCTTACTTTCAGGGTATGTTTTTATTTTGGCGGGTTTAAAATGGCCCCTTTAAGCAGGTATAGGGCGGGCTGTAGGAGGGTTTTAGGGCCGGCTGGTTGGGGCGGGAATAGGGCGGTAAAAGGCACTGTAGGCGGTATAGGGCCCCCAAACCAGGTATGGGGCGGGTTATGGGCCAGCTGTAGGCAGGTATGGGGGCAATAGGCAGGCTGTAGGAAATTTAATATAAAAATTAAAAAAACAATCCCCTTACCTGGTTCCCCGCGCTCTCCCTCTGTCTTTCTTCTTTGGCACAGGCGGGGGGACTTCATCGGGCCGTCCCCGAGCGTGATGAAATGCACGTCCCGGGGCCGGGGGACCCTCGGGAAAAAGCAGCCAGCCCCCGGGCCCCCCGGAGTCCACTGCGGAGCCCGGAGCGCTCGTCTTCCCCCCGAGGGGGTACCCCCTTCCCACTTATATGCGCTCCGGGGAGTGCTTGTAGGGGAAGGGATCGCGGACTGTGGGGGGCCCCAGCCCCAGCCCCCCCGGGACACGGGCCAGGGGCTTTGCTAGGGTCCCAAAACTTTCCGGGGCCCCGGGCCCCCTTGGGGGTTGTGTTTTGCTCAGAAGGGCGGGTTTCAACGGGTTTTTTTAAAGCCCCATAAACCCCGCGGCATGTTTTTTTAAACAGAGAAAAAACTTGGCCATTTGGGTTTTTTCTAAAGCCCCCCACTAAATATTTATTCCCCGGGAAAAAAAATTTAACGTTGCTCCAGTGACAGCTTTGTTTTTCCTAATGTCGGCCCGTACTTCGGGGTGCATTGAAGCGCAATTACCCGCAAAAAAGGCCCAAACCCATTTTGTTTTTGTGAACATAAACAGCGTATTTGGGGGGTATAGCTGGGGCTGAAAATGCGCCAAAAAGTGCGCCCCAAAAAATAGGGAAAAATTCATAGCAGTGAGGGCAATGTTTTACCTTTTTTTCCCTGCAAAACAGCCCCCCCTTTAAAAAAAAAGGGGACCTGCCGTTTCTTTGGGGGGGAAAAGTAAAAGATGGAGGGGAGGTGGCCGGAGCGCTTCCCTAAAAACAACAGCTGAAGTTTTCTTTACTTCCAAGGGGCAGGGTTAGCGGTGTGCACAGGTCCTTTTGCCACCATGGGGCTGTTGAACAGACCTTTAGGGCATTATACGGTGTGTTTTGGAGAAACATATTTTCAGGTGTTTTTTCCATACGGGGGGGGGGTGGGGGTCCTTTTCATTCCCCACTATCATTGCTGTAAGTGCGCCACTTCTCTCCCCCGGTGTAAAAATATAGGGTGTATTGTACACACGGGAGAGCGAGATGAAATTTTCATAGCTCCTGTGAGAACTATGTTTTTACGAATTTGGGGGCGCGCATGTCGGGCGTATTAAGCGAAAATTACGGAAGGGAAATGCCCCCCGGGGTTTTTTATGCAGTGTGAACAGAGCCTTTGTTGGCTGCAGCACCCTAAAACCCATACGAAAACCCTGACTAATGACAGATATAAAAATTATATTCAAATAAAATTTCATCATCGGGTCTTATTTTTACATGTCTAAGGGTATGTTCACATGGGTAATTGGGGTAACCCATGGGCTCTCATAGAGAAAAATGGATTACCTTCCTCCCCCCATGCGTACAATACGTTAAATTTTGGGTTTGCGGGAAAATTTAAGGACATGCCAATGCTTGTCTAGGGGCTGGCGGGCTTTTAAACCCCCCACCCCGTGTTTGGGAAAAGGGACGTGCTGATAGCGCGAGCTCCTGAAGCACACAGGGGTTTGCAGCGCGTTTCTGTAACCCCGTCCAATCCAACCCTGTGAACATAGCCTAAGGGAAAACACAGGCTGGATTATGTTTTACTGATGGAATTTAGGTGATATTGTTGATATGTGTGTGTATAAAAAAAATATATACATGCCAACTCTCCCCTTTTTTGGGGGGGGGGCCCGCTATTTAGGGGGCCCCTCCCGGCCCCCCCCCCCCCCCCCCCCCCCCCCCAGGGGAGTTTGGGGATTTTCCCCCCGCCGCCGGGAAAGGCGGCGGGGGGGCCTTTTAAAATTTCCCCCCGGGGGCAAGGAAACCTTGGGGGCGCCCACTCTTGCGCCCCCGGGAACCGCTCCCAAAAGGCGGGTGCAGCGGCCGCTCACCCCGCCCGCGGGGCCACTGTGCGGGGGAAAAGGGAGGAGGGAGCGTCCCCCCTCTCCCCGTAAAAGTACGGGGCCGGGGTGTGCGCCGTAAACAGGTCAAAAAGGCGCAGGGGGAAGTGAAGGCGGGTGGGAAAAAGGGGTGACGCGCGGGGGCCCGCTCTCACTTTTCCCCCCGCGCCGCTGAGGGGGAAACGGGGAGGAGGGCCCGGCCTGAAGGGGCTTTGGGAAGGTAAGTGGATTTTTTTATTTGGGTTTTTATTACTTTAGGGGGCTCTACCCGGCTAACAGAAGGGCAATACCGGCAACAATGGGGGGATCACCTGGCAAAAAGGGGGGATACCTGGCAACAAGGGGGCACTACCTTTTTAACGGGGGGGCACTTTCCGGCAACAAGGGGGGGGTAAACCCGGGAACAGACGGGAATCTACCTGGCAAAAAGAGGGGGGACTACCCGGCCCAAAAGAGGGGGCAATACCTGGCAACAAAGGGGGGCACTACCTGGGGAAAAAGATGGGGGGACTACCTGGCAAAAAAGATGGGGGGACTCCTTTGGGAACAGAGGGGACACTACCTGGAAAAAAGAGGGGGGCAAACCTGGCAACAGAGGGGACATACCTGGCAACGAAAGGGGGGAATACCTGGCAAAGAGGGGAAAATCTACCTGGCAAAAAGGGGGGCATTACCTGGGCCCAAAAAGGGGGGCACTACCTGGCAAAAGAGGGGGCATACTGGCTAACAGAGGGGGGGACTTTCCTGGGTTTTCCCGATGGGGGACTTTCCCGGGTAAAAAGATTTGGGGGGATTTTCCCCGGGTAACAGGGTGGGGGCAATACCTGGCAACAGATGGGGACTACCGGGCCCAAAAGATGGGGGGACAAACCCGGCAAAAAGAGGGGGCACTACCTGGCAACGGGGGGACTACCTGGCAACCCGAGGGGGCAAATACCTGGGCTAAACAATGGGGGCACTTTTTTGGGTAAAAAGATGGGGGCATCTACCCGGCTAAAAAAAATGGGGGGGATCTACCTGGCTAACGGGTTTTTGGGGGGATTTACCCGGTAACAGAGGGGGGGATCTACCTGGCAAAAAGATGGGGCATCTACCGGGTAACAGATGGGGCACTACCCGGCAAAAAAGGGGGCATCAAAATGGCAACAGAGGGGGGCATCTACCCGGCAAACAGATGGGGGCACCTACCTGGCGACAAGGGGGGGACCTTTCCTGGTGACAATTGGGGGCCCCCTACCTGGGTGACAATGGGGGGACCTACCTGGCTGACAATGGGGGCACCACCTGGCTAACAATTTGGGGGGGACCTACCTTTGGGTAACATGGGGGGGACCTACCCCCCCTAACAAAAGGGGGGCATCACCTGGCTTTCAAATTTTGGGTCAAACCCGGCTACAGAGGGGGCATCTACTTGGCTACAAGGGGGCATCTACCGGCCTGTAAGGGGCACTACCTGGTTATGGGGGGGGACTAACCCGGCCCATAAGGGATCTTAACCCGGGCTTTCTTTTTCCAAAACCATATGCAGTTGGTGGGGGTGGGGGTTGGCTTTTTGAAGGGGGTGGTACCAACAAGAAAGGGCGTGTCCATGCAAATTTTTGCCCGCGGCCGCATAGCGCCCGCCCATGAAAATCTCCTGCTTTTTTATTTTCGAAAATTGGCAACTATGACAAATATACATACCCACACAGGGATTCACACATATACTTTTCAGGGATACATACACACACATACAGTGCAAAACCCCACACATACAGTTTCAAAACACACACACGTATCACATTTATACATACACACAGACCCTCTATACAAAAAAACATACCCTTTCACATTTACATACACACCATTCAGTTTCATTCACAATTTAGGAACATTTTTTTTTTTCTCCCCCTTTTTTACACTACTTAAAATTTTTGTTCGGCCACTGGGTCCCCCCACCCCACTTCTTGCTGGTCTGGTCCCCAGACAGGAACACAGCAGGGGGGGGAAACCTCTTTTGGCTGGGGGCACCTGCTTCCTGACTCCCTTCACGGTTTAGCAGCCGGGGCCCCCTCCTCCCTCCTGAGCTCCCGTCATCCCGGCAGTCCCCTCCCCCCCCCTGCACATACTGCTGCTTCTCTGAACTGTTGGGTGCCTCCAGGGGACCCCCTCACAGTGGAATAGCTTGTCGGCTCTACAGGTCACGTAAAAGACCCGGAACCGGGCGTTCTGAAGGCCAAAAGGGGGGCCTGGCCGGGGTTGTGCCCCGAAAAAAAACCACCTAGCGACGCCCCCGCTTGCCCCTCACTTTGGCCTTCGTTTTTTGCGCTCCCTGGAAGCCGGGATTAGGGTGAAGCCTCCCTGTCGGCGCCCGAGCGCAGAAACGTAGGTTTTCTACTCTTACTTTCGGGGGACGGGCTTACAATTTGTGGGCGTTTCCCCAAACCCCGCTACGTTTTCTTTTTGGGGGTGGGCTTACTATCGGGGAAAAAAAAAGGTATAATTTCTGCCCTCTATATACCCGGAGTAAACTTCTATAAACGCCCCCTTTGTTCAAGAATATAAATACTATAATATCCCCCATGGGTTAAAAAATAAACTTTCTATAATTCGGCCCCTATGGTTTCAAAAATTTAAATACAAAAAAATTTTCCCCTTTGTAAAGAAAAAAAAAACTCCCATATAAATGCCCCCCATGCACAAGAATATAAAATACTATAATACTGTCCCCTATTACAAGAAGATAACTATAATGCTGCCCCCTATGTACAGGAATATAACTACTTTAATACTGTTCCTATAGACGTGAACTTCTGGTGCCGCTGTCGGCCCTAATCTTCTGCTTCCAGCCTCTCTGATATGCCGTCAGGCTTGGTTTGATGTTTGCGCAGTGACACCACTCTTCATGTTATTATTTCACTTACTAGTTGGCGGATTTATTCCCACACACCTCGCATTTCTGGCAGTGATTGACGGCAGCCACATAAAGACCTTAGTTTGCTTTTGGAAATTGTCGAAAAATGGAGACAGACGCCGCCTTCCGTGATTTCACAGAACCCTTTGTACTCAGGACCCCACGACGCTCACTTAAAGGATCAGTCCACAGATTTCTGAAACCACCGCAGTCATTTCTTAACGCAGGTTCTTAAAGGGCCCGTTCACTTTCTTACAGCTTCTAACACTTTGTGATTATCGGTGTTTCACCATTTTTAAACCTCTGCTTGCTTTTAGTAATGGCAAACATTGTTTCATAATTTTAGATGCTGAACACCTTGCCCTGTTCATCTACTATTTCTTTTGTAACATATCCACACAGGTAAAAGTCATCAGCCTGGAAAGCAGCGCATGACAGATGACACATCCTGACAGTGTATCACACAGCAGAGGGTTTGTTACAATTTACAGCATTAATGCAGTTACTGTCTTCAGCTTCCATAGCAATTACACAGATTCTTACGAATGCTCATTTTGATGCGTGTGTAATTACTTGCTTTGAACCTCCAAACAAGGACCAACGTGTTTCCATTTACTGACAGCAAGCAGAGATGTGGAAAGGGGTCATAAAAAAATAATTACATTTTAAAACAGGAAAAGCTTTATTGACATAAAAAGTCAAGGTTCCATAAAGCCAACACTACCATCCAGGGGCCCCACAGCTGCTGGAGGGGCCATAGAGCCACCATCATCCAGGGGCCCCACAGCAGCTGGAGGGGCCAAAAGCCAACACCACCATCCAGGGGCCCCACAGCTGCTGGAGGGGCCATAGAGCCAACACCATCATCCAGGGGCCCCACAGCTGCTGGAGGGTCCATAGAGCCAACACCACCATCCAGGGGCTCCACAGCTGCTGGAGGGTCCATAGAGCAAACACCCCCCTCCAGGGGCCCCACTGCTGCTGGAGGATCCCTAGAGCCAACACCACCATCCAGGGGCATCCACAGCGTCTGGAGGGGCCATAGAGCCAACACCAACCCTCCAGGAGTCCACAGCTGCTGAGGGGCCAAAGAGCCAACACCACCATCCAGGGGCCCAAAAGATGCGGAGGTTCCATAGAGCCAACACCAACCCTCCAGGGCACCCCACAGCTGCTGGAGGAGCCATAGAGCCAACACCAACCCTCCAGGGGCCCCCCCAGATGCTGGAGGGTTCAAGAGCCACACCACCATCCGGGCCCCAAACCCGCTGGAGGGGCCATAACTAACACCACCACCAGCGGCTCCCAGAGCTGCTGGAGGGCCCCGAGAGCCAACA